>JASSUY010024783.1:0-53942 GCA_032466535.1 Forpus xanthops
CTGCCCATGTCAGGGGGGTTGGAACTAGATGATCTTAAGGTCCTTTCCAACCCTAACTATTCTATGATTCTATGATTCTATGAAATAAAAATTGGAGGGAGGGAGGAAAATAGCCTGAAAAGACTGTAAGTGCCTGTGGATTTAAAGTCCCTTTCTAGACATGATGTAATTAAGTAGTTGAGCCCGTGAATAACAAAGTAGTGGAGATACTTGTATGGAGGGCATGAATATTTGGTCCTATCGACCCAAAAAAGCTACTTGAAGTCTCTGTTGATCTAAACCTTTGTATATTAAGTGAAAAAGTAATAAATACAAGCTATATTTATATCTGCCTTTCACCTTGATAGCTTACAAACACCTGT
Organism: Forpus xanthops; assembly: GCA_032466535.1. NCBI lineage: Eukaryota > Metazoa > Chordata > Aves > Psittaciformes > Psittacidae > Forpus > Forpus xanthops. The sequence goes on from JASSUY010024783.1 coordinate 363, forward strand.
GTCGGTGACCGGATCACTCTTAAAAAACTGCACTGTAGATGTTCTAGGGGCCTTGGGTTTCATATTTTGGGAGGAGAAAGGAGCCTGATTGGCTTTATTCAAAAATCAGAGGCAATTTTTCAATGTTTGAAATACAAAGATATGAGTTTATTCGAAAGAAGTGAAAGTCGCTATGGCGTGAATGTGCCCTAAAGGTAACAAAAGTGGACTTTTGCATTTCCTTATAACAAGCATACCTAATTAAGTGCTCCCACTCACCATCGCTTCATTTGCAACACTTGATTTTAACTTCTGTGTTGAAGTGTCTCGCACACTTCTATTTGTTTGGCTCTTTCAGCCACACTTAATTTGACCATATCTGCATTTACTCTCATTCTGTATTTTGCCCGTATTTTTCATTTTACTCAGTTCCCTTGCATGTAGGTTTGGATTTTTAACTCTTCATGGTGTTTTTGACTTTTCCTGATGTAATACTGCCTGCTCACAATGTTTACAGGGAGTTTCATTCCTTTTTCCAGCACTAATAAATGCATCACTTTAAAATGTGGATGAAAGCCCAGGATACTTGCGCTTATTCCGTTGCTTACTTTCCATTGTTTTCTTGTCTTTTTGCCTTCACCCAGTTTTTTCATTGCATGGTGTTCAGGCCAGTTTAAAAATATTTCCCAGCCTTTATGTCAGCATGTCCACAAATCCTGCAAAGAGACTCCCGTAGATAAGTAAGAATGACAAAATGATTAGGCTTTGTGCTGTATATGGAATTAGAGAGGGTGTTCTTTGGTTGTGCCATGGCTGACAGGCTGCTGTATCTTTGAATAGAAAGTCTGTCTCTACTTACAAATATTTGTTAATTTTTAATGAAATTAATTGCAGTCACTTGATACAGGACGATGTAATTTCATATTTGTTTGTGGATGCATTCAGGCATGTGTTACTCCTTGCATCAGTACTTGACTACTGCCATCTTTCAAGGAAAAAAATGTTCTTCCATGAGGTTTTTCAAAGAAAGATGAAACCTGAACAAAATATTCTGTTTGCCTATGATGAAATACTGTCCTAGTTAGGTAAAGCACCATTTTCATTAAAAGACTGTCTAAATGTGGCAATTAACTTACGAAATCTTTGCCCACAAAAAGGTTTAAATTTGTTAAGAATTTCTGGATGAAATAAAGCTGAAGTCTGCATTCAGTAGCCTGAACCTAAATGTGGCCTTTTGGAAAAGATAATGCCAACTGCAGCTGACTGTGCTGTTAATGGGGTTGGTTTGACTGCCTCTAGGACTGAAGTGACCTTTTTGGAAACTTTCAAGCAAGTATATGAGTTCTTCTTCTAACTCCAGCAGTGTTCATGTATCCTATAGTTATCTTACCTTTAAAACTTGCTGGAAGCTTAGGCACATCTTGCATAAGCAAAAGAAAGTGGCTCAAGTGCTAATACAAATACCAGAGGTTTGGTTCCTTTTGCAAAGGGAGAAAAGGGCCTTGCAGTATGACTTGCACAGGGAGAAAAATTAATCTGTTGAGAGGTTGAACAGGTCTTTTCTTTAAACAGAGACCTTTATTTGGGAGAGGAAGGCATGATAGATCATTGAAGTACACCAGAAGGTACCAAGTAATAAAGAATTGAAAGAGATTGAAGAAATACAATAATTCAGCAGTTTGCACCTAAGTTATAAAATAGGGCAGTAAATGTTGAAGGGGTGAGTGACATTAAAAGCCTCTTTATGATCCAAAGTTAATTTGAGTAACATTAATTTGCAGTTGACAAGTTGTGTCTTTTTTAATGTTGCTAATTCAACCATTTATTAAACCATAGAAGCAGTGATAATTAAGTATTACTGCCCAGCAGTGCTAGTAGGGTTAGTTAAAGCAGGGATAGGTGTGGAATGACTTGCCTTTACGATGTTAGGGAGAAGGCAAATGTTATCTCTCGTAGGGAGGATGGCTGAAAGGCATGGTGCTGCTCCACGGTCTTTGCCAGCTGCAGCATCTTCTTCCTTTTCCTCTATACACTGAGTACTTCTGCAGTAGAATCAGCGAGAGGCACAGGGGGGACGGGAGAGGAAAGTGGGTGCTCTGTCTTTTGCCTGCTATGGAATAGAGCATAACAAAGCTGCCAGCTCTCCTGACTCCCTGTCATCCTTCTGCTGCCAAAGGGCAGGGAAAGCAGGGAGCTCTTTCTCTAGTCATTCTACCTTGGGTCTTCGTTCAGCCAGCATTCAAAGGAGGTCAGAAACAAAAACCAAGGGACACTTGCTTCCCTCCACTATGCTGCCACCCAAAATTATGTTGGCCTCTGGCACGTGGTATCCTTAGCTATGGAGGCACAGTCTTGCACAGACATGCCCCACTACCCTTCTTACATAAACAATGGTGCAACCCGTCAATGTGTAGCCCTGCCTTCCTGTGAATTCAGTTTCCTTTTGGAAATGAAGTATTTGGAACGCAGTTGCAGAGTGAGGCCTTGTGGGGCTGGAGGAAGAGGGAGGTTAAATGAAGAATTTGTGGACACATGAGCCTGTTGAAAGAGCTGCTGTGCACATGATCCTGTTGAAGGAGCTGCTGTGCCAAGATGCTGCTTGCCACATGGGGAGCACGCGTTGCCTTGAGCTGGCAACACTGCTAATGTGTCTTCTCACCAAAATACTTGGGTTTAGCACTGTGTTACTTGAGATGGCACTGAACCAGAGCCACAGAACTCACATTTTTCATGAATATTTCTCAAAAGTGATTTTTTGTGATAAGTAGTGTCTTTCCTGATGTGAATTCCTTTCTGGAGGAATTTCAGGGCTTGGCTGAACACTTGAGGATCTCCTTGCACCTCCTGCACACTGCAGCATCTCCGCTGGACACTGTGGCTGGGGGAAACGAACATTTGTTTTGCTATCAACAAGCATACCAGCAGGAGTGACCTTCTGCTTATTTATGAGAACTCTTGTTCACTGAGCTGCTTTGTTTGACCCCAAGCATGATTCCTCAAATAGAAATATAAATTCTGATGTCAACCTTGGTAGTAAAGAAAGTTTTGTAACTGGCATTTATGTCTTCTCCTAACAATTACCCATGGGCTTAATGTGCAGTTTAAAGTGTCAGGGATCAGCATTGTAATTTCCATCCCTTTCATGCTAGCACAGAAGTCCCTGTCTCTCATTAAAATTCTCTGCTTGTCTGCTGCATATTTCTTATACCTCCACCTGTTATGTCACCCAGACTTCTGATAGAAACTTATTTGGATAATGTCTGCGAGCAAAGAATTTTTCCCTGAAAAGGTTGAAGATGGAGACACTTTGTCAGGACCTGACAGGTGTAAATTTCTTAATGTATGAGGGGTATATGAAAATACAAATCATCACTGAGAGCCAGCCTGAAGCAGACTGAAAAGCTGTCATAAGCAATTTTCAAAAAGTATGAGTTATTTGGTTCCCTTCCAGGAGGAACAACTCCACAGGCATAGATTCGTGAATGGTACTTGACAATCTTAACAATTCCTCCTCTCCCAGCACTGAGCCTGTGACAGAGATGCGATAGGGACTGTATGCTCTCCTCTCTTCTCCAGCTGTGGAGGAATCAGGGGGCGAATCTCGCTTTCCTGAACTTGAGGCATTCCTCCACTGACACAGATTTCAAGGAACTGATTAATCTGACAGTTAGACTGTGTTGGAGCTGATTATTTGCCAAAAGACATTTTAGAGATCCTCTTTTCTTTCCATTTAATGAGAAGAATGATAGGAAAGAAAACAGTAGATGCCTTGTGGCAGGCACCTTGGCTATTTTGTATGGTCCTCCATTTAGTACACTCTTACTTTGGGTATGTGGAAAAATGGGCCTATTCAGTGGTGTATGGAAATGGACTCCAAGAAGCATTGTGCATGATTGGCAAATCAGTTCTAATTGAATAAATGTCAAGGTCAAAACAAAGAAGTGATGAAGATGAGAAAGCCCTGGAGTGGTATCTGCTTCAAATCATATTAAAGGCTGTTTGGTAGCAAAGTGCTTCAGGGGGACTATCCAGAATTAAAGAACAATGAAGTGTTGCCGCTCAGTTTTAAACCAGATATGTATTTCCTCAGCTGAAATTGAAAGCTGATGCTTAGGAAATGTCCTGGATGAGGTGGCAAAATTAATTTATCTCTTGCATGCGAGTGGACAAGAACAGATGGGGTGACAGGTTTCTGACAGGTAGGAGGGCATGTGGCACTCCCCTGCTTGGCACTCTCCACTGGGGGATAATGGAGTGCCACAGTGGCCTTGTGGCCCTTGTTCCTATCACACAGAACTGGATACCATTAACATAATGAACATCTTAACATGGTGGTTGTGGGCATATATCTAATAACAAGAGCTATTTCCAAAATAATGCAGAACTGCAGTCCTGAATCTTAAAAGAATCTTAAGGGAGGATCTGGATATTTTTTTTCTCAGTTATTGTGAAACATCCATGTCTACAGGAGATGTATAAGTTTTTTCTGATTCTCTTACCTCCTCATTAACTTTCACTGCTGACTGAGACTCCCTTGTAAACTAGAAATGTAGATGAGTATAAAGTTATATGATGCAGAGCCCAGCGAAACTCCTTTTGTCAATGTGACTTGCTTTAAATTAGGTGTCATGTGCCACCGTATGTCAATAACTGCAGAATGTGTTTTTCAATGTCAAGTCTAAATATTATAAAATATCGATACAGCAGCTGCCTTAAATCATTGCAGAAAGAGGACAAGAGAGAACACTGGTTTATCTCAGGTAGAAGTTGCCAGTGTAAAGAAATACTGTAATGTTGCTAACTGAGATACTGTTTTCTTTTTTATGACTAATTGTGGTCTAATTTCAAAGTTTTTTTCAGTGCTTGGAGATATGTTTAATGTTCAGGAGGAACTGGTCATGTACTTAAGAAACTGAAGAATATTTCTGAACCCTTAAGCGCCTAAAGCTCTTGCAAAGATTAGTTTTCTGGTATCCAAAGGGAGATTCCTTTTTCATGCCTCTCTTCTCCAGGTTTTGGTTTGTATTCTGGGGGATGTCATCTACTTGAAGTCACAATATGAAGATGAAACTATTTAAGCATGAAGAATATTAGCAAAGTAGTTTCTCATTAGTGGTTGATGTTAACAATAAACCATGGGGCTGTCTTTGGAGCTTTTTTAGCCAGAGTAGAAGAGCTACTTTATATCATTTTGTTGCAACAGTGGCAAGTACCTGTAAAGATCCATCTGCTTCCTGTGGATGAAATCAGCCATAAATCGAATCTCTTGAGGTAGTGAGGTGACCAGTTCAATCTTGACTTGACTGTTTTTATTTGTCTGAAGCCAGTTAATCATTTGGGTACCCGTGTCCATATGAGAAAATGAGATGAGTTTTTAGGCATCTGATGGTCTGGCTTTAGGATTCTGTTTGACATTATTTTTATCTTTGCAGAAAATGTTGAAAATTAAATGTCATTGCTAATTTCTGTTTGGCTGTCAAGGGCAGGTGTGCTGCCACGAAAGTAGAAGTATCAGTTGTTACAGAAGTATTGAATGCTCTAAGTGATTACTGAGGAATGCAAATGTCTGTGCAACTGTGTAGTCATCCAGAATGTAAGAAGCAAAACAGATGTAGGTAATCTGTTTTAATGTATTTTTGCTATGTGCACTCCCATGTCGTGGTGCACTGAATGCAGACTGCCCTGAGGTGCCTTCAGAGCTGTGTGAGCAGCTCCGTACCCACTTGTGAAAGACTAGTGGAATTTGTCATTCTCGTGTAGCAGCATTTTCAATTGCACACTGTAATGAGCTTAGTTTCAGAAAATGTACCAGATGACAGGTAAAACCTTGATTTTGAAAATCTTCATGTCAGCACTCCTGCATGGCACCATAGCATGATGAGGGAAAACTGCTTGCACAAGTAATGGTTTATGAGATTGGTCTCTCTCACAGCGATATTTGCCCTTCATTAGTCATAGTCTACTTGTTGCAAGCACGATGTGGAGAAAAGGTTGCCAAGTCTCGATAGTTTTGATATTATTATTCTTCAAAGTAGTTTATATATTGCAAGCTAGCTGTAAGCTGTTACACCTATCTTGTTCCTGGTTTTGGATGTTTTTGTGCCTAATTTGGTCAGAAAGGAAAGCTTTGTTTGTTTAGCAAATGTGTGAAAATGACTGCTGATCTTACTGTATCTTTTGAAGGTAATTTTTACCCCTGTAACAAGCCAGAATCAAAATGACTAATCAGTTATAAGCCGGTCCTCATTAACTTGCACTAAATTATTTTCATTTGGCAGATAAAATAGCCACTTTTCCACCCTTAATTAGAATTTGGTCTAATAGGATTGACAAGTCAAGCTGGGGGGAAAATGCCTTTCTTAATTGCTTTTAGACTGGAGTAATTTTTTTAACAGCATATTGAGTTTGCTATTTGTGTTATAGGAAAAATCTGCCTGGTGAGCAAATGTATTCTTTATATTTTTAAAGCTTACTGGGATTGCCCCTAGCAAAATAAGCTTAACTAATGTTATCTTTAAACAAGCATGTTTGTACTCTACTAAGACTGTAATCAGGATTTTAAAATTGAAGGGTTTGAGTGAAGTAGCCTTTCACTTTTTTCATTCGCTTTTCAGTGTCATCCTCAAATAAGATCACTTCCTGTGACTTCCAGTGAAGCAGAAAAGGGATATTCCTTAGTACTTGTTTTCCCAACATGCAATGTAGGGTTTTTTTCCATTTCTCTCTTTGAAAGCTGTTCTCAATACATTTTTTCTCTGCTAACTTGGCCAGGAATAATCAAATTACTATTTTCTTCCACGTCCTTTAAAATAGTTTTAAAAGCTTTGCCAAGGAGGGATAGTTGGTGCATATCCAGCCAGCTCCAGTAACGTCCTTCATGCTTCCATTGGTCCATGAGTAGCTGAACCCAAAAGTGCTCATCAAGGCAGAAGCAGCATAGTCCCTGTTACATGAACTCACAGGGCAAATGTCACAGAGCCTCTAACTATTTGGAAGGGTTTTCCAGAAAGTAAGCGTGCCCACAGTTCTGTTTAATTGTAGCTAAAAATACTGGAGCTGATTTCCGACTTTCTGGGACACTGACTTTGATGTGCATGCACTGATTGTGGTTAAAGCTAGTAGTCAGGTCGATTCATTACATTAAGTTTTGTTTCAGTGCTATACTCTTTCAGACATTTTTTTTGTAGCATAAATCAATAAAGTAATGATGGTTTCTCTGGAGATTCCACAAATAAGAAACATGCTTACACCAAGTCTTCACAGCTTTTGCTCTTTTCCATTCTGTTTTTCTTTAACCGCATTTTGAGTCCTTTATTTTGCAAACAGTATATAAAGACAGTACAAAAAAAAACAAAAACAAAAACAAAAGCAAAACAATTCCCTCCTTTCCCCAAGAAAAGTGATCTTTTCAATTCTTTATAGGAACTTGCTTCCACCTTGAAGTCCTTCAGATATTCTTTTCATTATATGAGAACTCATATGAAGTAAGAAATTCTTAAGGAGATTTGTAATGTCTAAGAAATGGTTGGCTGACATGCTTATGGTAAGGTGGAGAACTCCTATTTTTTTTGTCTAGAACAAGTTTAGTGAAGTGAGTGATAGCTCATGTTTCTGTGTTACTCATCACTATATATCAATCCTAAAGTAGCCAAAGCTCTTGATTCTCATTCAGTACATACGCAATCCCACATCCACTCTGCCCTTGGCCTCTTTCTGATACTGCCAACAAGGTTATTGAATGAAGTGTGATTTTATTGATGCAAGCACCTGCCTAGTAGGAACTGGAATGAAACTTGCAGCTTGTTTCAGATAGACCATTGAACAGCTGTCTCAGCATAGTAATGTTCAGTCACTACCAGCTGGGGTTGAATTCTGTGACCTGCAGGTTGAGGGCTTTGTAGCCAGTACCTGTGCCTTGAACCATCTAGCCACTTATGGTCTTCAGAAGTGACATGTTTTGAAAATCTGATTGGGAAGAGAGAAAAGGAGAGGATTTTGCCAAAAAACTCATCTTTTCTGACAATTAAAAATTCTATGCATTTGATGCTGGGTTTGTATTTGCATGAAAAATTTGAGAAAGGCCAGATCATATCAGTTATGCCCATGGGCCACACAGGTCCTCAGTTATGTCACAGTGGTGCTCAAAAGGTGGTGTACTATTGCACTGTTCGATGCACCCCTTTCAGCTTGGTCTTCACATACTTGAATGTCTCTCCATTTAGAAAGAAGAGTGTATTGACATAGCGTCTTTGTTTTGTATAGATCCTGAATCTGCAGTTTTGTAGCAGCTTTCCAGTCCCTGTTGTGCATTTAACTTAGGTATGTCAGAAACCACAGAATGGTTTTGTAATGGATATTATCTGTGCTCCTGAAAATGCCTTTTGGATGGGCAAATATCAGCAAAATTTTAGTGGGTAGTCAGGGAATTATATCGAAAACCTGTAATTGGACTCCATGAGAAATTGTTGACTAATACCCTTCTGATGGTAACGTAGTATCATCTATGGCTGAGTAATCTGTGTAAAGTGATTTGCATCGCAGCCGAGTTAGTGTCAAGGGTATACTTTGGACAGAAGGCGCACTTTAGAAATTAGGATCTCCTTTTATTTTTTTGTGAAAATGCATCACATATGCTTGCTGTTTTTCTCAGGGACTATCATACAGCCCTAAAACATTTACAGCTTTGCTAGAAGGAGGGGATGAGTAGAGAGGAAATATGACAATGGGGGCTGGTGGCAGCATGAAACTGCAGCTCTCCATGTGCTTTCAGTGCCTTGTTTATTGCTCACGCAGCACAGCCTAGACGAGGCTCATCAAGAGCCAACTCTAATTGAAGCTGTCTTATAAAAGTGCTGTTATGAGCAGATGTGGCTGTACCAGGAATATTTTTAAATGCACTTAAATATATTTTAAGACCTAAAGTATATATTGGCCAGAAAGAAGATACTTGGCGCATACCAACAATTTCAGCTTCATTGCAGAAACTAATCTCAATTTTCTCACTCCGTTCCTAGTCCTAATTTCTTTGTTTTCATTATTTGTCCCCATTAATGCTGTGTGCTTTAAAAGGTTTTATTTGTTGTGCTTTTCCAACTTGACGTAAACCATACCTTTTGGGGTAGATTTTTATGGGAGATTGGAGGAAAAAAGCCTCTTATTTGGTAATGGTATCAGGAAATATTTGGGCACGTTTTAAATTTTCACAATGAGACCTGCTTCCAGCTTTCCCAGGTATACTTTTTCACCTTCAGCCAGGATAACTTAATTCCTGTTGAAAATGCTGTTACATTTCATAACCCTTTTCCTACCCACACATACAAACTCAAACAATGGCAGCTGAGGCGCTGCTCGTCCGCACTCAGCATGGGAACAAGGTACAGCAAAATTCACCATGGCTTGTTCAGGGTGAAAACAAGTGGTAACTGTGTGCAGAGAAGAGTTGGTAACTACCAATTTGAGCAGCAAATGTGATGGCACTTGGAGAAGATGGACACCTGTGTTTTATTCTAGGCTATTAACACAATGTCCTGGTAGTAGAAAAAGAACTTAGAAAACAAAGAAGAGTCATGACTTGAAGGTGAAGAAGGACTAATTGAAAGAAAAGCTTAAGCAAGTATTCCAGAAGTGTAACTCTTTCCTGTGCTTTGCTTTTTGTTTGATCTAAGCCTTTGCAACATCCCTGCTGTATTGTTTGATGTGGAGCTGTGGTTCTGTGCTGCTTAGAGAGCATTGCTTGTGAATTCCTCCCTGACAATAAAGATGCTGCGGTACAGGGGCCTGTGTGCTGCTATGGGGAAAAGGGGAGTATCTGTGCTTTGGACCATGTAGCTGCCTGTGAATAAAGAAACCATACTGTACCAAACTCCAAGTTATTATAATTAAAAAAAAAAAAATCCAAAAAAGAAAAATCATAAAGAAGTTCAGTGTATCTCTGCAACAAAAGTGACATGTTGGCACAAAATTATTTAACCTTTCGCTGTGCAAGGTGATGGCTGATGTGTGAATTTGGCTCCTCTTTGGCTTTCAGTTGTGTGTCCTGATGCAGAGCTTGTGTTCCCTATGGATGTGGCGCTGTCAGACCTATTACTTTTTCTTACGGAGATAAGCATTATCTTGGGAAAAAATGTCGTACCCTGCCATAGGCAGGGGGCTGTCTTTGAGGGCTGATGATTGGTGGTCACCATGGTCGATGTTGGAGCTGAAGGCATGGGATAGGGTGGTGTTGAGGAGGTGCTAGATGCAGCCAGGGAGGATAAGGCAGGAAGCAAGGAGCTATTTTGTAGCTGAATTCTGAGCAAAGACTTCTTTGTCATAAGCGCTGTCAAACAGCCTCGTTACCATGGCAACGCCAGCTAGATAACCCATTTGGGAAAATACTTGTAGGGCCTAACACTCTATCATCTGTCATTCAATAATTTCATGTTCATAATAACTAGGAAATCAATGGCCATCCTCCGAGACAGTTTGCTGAAAGGGTAAGCACGCTGCTGCCACTGTCTCAGCTTGCTGAGAGGCTCATGCCAGCCATGGAGTGTGGGGCACTGCTCGCTTGCATGGACCCACTCAAAGATTAACGACAGGTTGAGGTTCGTGATCTAATTAAACTGTGCTGTTGACACCTGTAAGACAGAGAAGCAAATGGCATATAAAGCAGTTGTTATAGCGTGAGGAAACAAAGGCTTAGGTAGAATTAGCATTTCATATTTTAAAATACCAAGGGAAACTATGTGCTCAAGTTATCGCATGGCCAGCATGAAGAAACTGAGTAACTTAAAGGCATTTTTTTCTTATCTTGGCTTTCTAATTAAACTGCTTATCATCATAAAGGCTGTGTTACCTGCATGTTAGGAATTGAATATGAAGCAATCATGGAACAGTAATTAAAATTCTTAAACATGCACCCGTTGACTTTACGTACAATCAGTTTACTGCACTGTCATTTATTAATAGCGTGAGTTTTCAGAGCTGAGCCCCTGGTTGGCTATGCAGGGAAAGATGTGTTTAGTAATTACTTTGGCAGTGCTAATCTGTTTTGAAAAAATACGCTAATATATAACTCTGGAAAGTAATACTATAAATAAAAAGCATGTTAAATGGAGGGTTGGGGAGAGGGGAGGAGTCCTTGCTGATTAAAGTATTACAGACATGAAGAAATGGTAATTCTTATCACTGTATTATCAACATTTGAAAAATGCTCATTCTCATAATTCAAACAGGAGTTTCTTTATCCTTTTAAAAATTCTTTTAGAGGACAAAGTTAAGGTGGCTCTTTTCCAGCTGACTGTTTTTCAGCATGTTTTAGGTCCAAGTAGCAGGCAGTGCAGGGGAGACACACACAGGGCCACAGGCCAAAGTGTTGAAAACAGGCTTCTTGTTTCTGCTGGGGAACATGGTGAATACTCAGGTCAGTTGTTAGATGAAATGCCTTTTGAAAGGAAATTTGTGGCTCATGCTGCAAATGTAGTAGTCAGTAGTCATGTGAAGTGATGCTTAGGTCATGGGAAATGAGAATGTATTGCAGTCGTTCTTGGTTTGTAAGCAAAGGTCAAACTGAGAGCCTCTAGGGTGGTGACTTCAAGCTCTTTGTTATTTGATGCCCCGCTGTGGTGTCTTGAGTTAAGTGTTTGCTTCTGCAGCTCTTGAAGACTTGTTTGATTACAGCAGATCCAATTACAGGCTCAGTGTGTGCTTTCTGCATAAAATGTTTTCAGTTGTTTAAATCAGCAGAAGTACTTGCGGGTCCTAATTCCTGGCTCTGAGCTGTGTTAGTTAGGTCCCAATCAGAAGGTTGTATTTTATTCATCCACTTACACTTTAATTTTAAAGCACCTTGGATTCCTGTATCATGTCAGATTTGGAAGAATAGTTTCCTGGAATAGATCTGTTTGAAAATAGGAGAAGAAAACTCTTCTTTTGATGTTCCCCAGCATACTGGGTTCAGAGAAGACAGAGGTCAAGGAGAAGGTGTCACAGCCCAGCTGTGGAGAAACCCAGAACTCAGTTCATGCAGAGGAGGAGTTGAGACTTCATTGTGAGAGACCTGGTGAAGAAAGACTCCCTGAAGGAAACCAGTTTAAGATCTGTGAATGGGATCCCAGAAGAAGTTTGACATAGAAGAACTAGCATAGCTATCCCCAAATTGTAGAGCTTTGTAAATAGCAATAGAGAGGTGTAAGTGTAAGAATTAATTTGGACATGTTAAAAAAGGGCTGTGGGAACAGGGACAGATGAGAGCTTAATATCTGAGCCTCTGGTGGCCACCTTGAGTGGGAAGTGATTAAAAATACGTTATCTTGGCAAAACTACTCAAAATGGAAATATTCAGTTTACAGAAAGCAGGATTGACAATAGTCAAACTGTGATGTGACTTAACCTTTCAAAGGGATTTTTTGATTCCATGTGGAAAAACAATGTGGATGATTTGGAGAAAGCAACAAAGGGATTAGCAATAGACTCACCATTGAAGAGAACTGAGAAACTGTCCTCAAAAAAACTCCATCAAGATAACAAACTAAGAAGGAATGAGAGCAGATGGCTGAAGAGGGAACAAGTAGGTGCTTGAAGTGGCACAAGTAACTTCTCCAGTTACCTCCCTTCACATCAGGGCAAGGGACAGGCTGTCTTGTGTGGGTGAATGGATATGTTCTGCTGTGTTCTACTAGCAGTTTTTATTCAGATTCTAAAAGAAATGTAGGGAAGCAATGCAAAAGTTCATTTATTTGCCTTTATGAATGGGATTGGCAGCTTCCATAACTTCCTATGGGGATTCTCATACTTTGTGTGGACTTGAAGGAAGGAGGTGTAGAGATATGGATGCATTTATTATTTATTGGTTAGGTCTTGTGCTTTCCCCAGCATTTGTCAGTAACTGCTATTTTCTGTCACCCACTGGAAGATGGAAAGGATGAGAATTTGCAAAAGTGCCAAGGGAGCACGAACTGTGACTGCCTCTTCTATACTTAATGCGAGTGGATAAATACACAACATCAGTTCCCAGTGCCAGTGCTCTCTTCAGCTGTGCATGTCCTCCTTCCCACTCCTCCTTCCCCGCCTCTCCTAATAGAAGAGGAAAGCCAGGAGGAAGTTGTAACGTGACATTCCCTGTGTGTTGCAGGGGATAAATATTGCCTCCCCTGGTGCAGCTTTGATGAATCTGTTTTCAGTGATGGGTTGGATCAGTAAAGCTTGCAATGGAGAGTGTGAAATAGCATTGATCAGACTAACTTCTGAGGCAGGGGGAAAGACAAAATAAATCAATTAAACCTGTGACCCAGGCACCCTGGTTTATTTCACTGTGTGCAGGAAAGCAGGCATGAAGCTGTTGCTTGCTTTAATACTCAAGCTGGGACTGTCCTGGGGAGCAGCCATGCTGAGCACGGCTGAGCCCATCCTGCTTTGGAGGCTTTAGCAGGTCTTCTCCATAGCCCTCTTCCCAGCGAGAGGGGTTATTTTAGAGTTAGCCCTTGAGAGGATATGCAGGAAGGAGAACACTGGAAATTCTGCAGACAAAGGTAGAGAAGAGCTGGGAAGGAGGAGCAAATGGACAAAGCAGTGCACAGCAGCAGGGGCCTATTTGGAGTACTGAATGGATGAATGTGGAAATAGATGCAGAATTGTGGCAGGGCACAGGAAACAAGAAAATAAGGAGCAGGGATATACTGGAGTAGAATCTCACCATGTAGCAGTGGAAGGAGAGGGGAAAATAAGTTAAAACTGTATAGTTTTGTGTTGCTGGCTAGAAAATAGTGCCAATTTTGTTATGTGTGTTCTCTGCAGTGTCGTGTAAGAGCTACCTTCAGAGAGTTATTTGTTTTAAATTGGATTTAATGTCATACTATTTTTGTTCCTTTGCAAGGTATCCAAAGGTCTTGAAATGTTTTTATGATTTCAAATAGTTGCTGAAGTTCATTAGATGCCATCCTCTGGTGTGCTACTGATCTACCATCCCCTGCTTGGCACCATGTAGCTCCATCACCACAGAGCTTCTTGGTGCTTTCTGTGCTGGTACTGAATATTGTCTTATTTCAGTATTATGTATTGCTAGATTTCAGTGTTATGCACACAGCTTGTAAAATGGTGACAACATCACCTGGCTTTGTGAGGTACTTTGATATCTCTGGATGAAAAATTCTGTGTGAATCTTGACTTCCATTGTTATGTAAAATTTACTGACACATAGGTATTTTTGTACAAGTTAAATTTAATGGTTTTATAATAACTGGTTTACATGGTCAGAACTGTTTGCTCTTCAGCTTGTTCCTGAGGGAATAAAAAGTATTTTCAGACAGAAGATACATCTTTATATAAGTCGGTCTCCTCTTCACCAGTAATATAGAGAGAGTTTAGACAAGCTAGCTGAGGATGACAGTTTTTCAAGGTCTTTGCTTCTAATCCTTATTTTATCACTTAACTTGCCATTAGGATGGCATGTGTTCTGAAAGCACCTAAATGATTAATTTCATCAGTTGAATCGTGACCTTTTGTGAAATGTTTACGTGATGAACAACAGGAGGAAGCAGAAAGATGACAGAAGCGCCTTCTGCAGCCTTTCTTAGACACAGGGAAACCTGAATGCTTCACATGGTGATTTTGATGTGGTCATAGCTTGTGTCTGTATGCTGTCACCTGGTGATAAATATTCATATCTGGTATAACTTAAGAAAGAAAACACTGTAATCAGAGAAATTAATAGCTCAATAAGGGTTTGTGGTCAGCTGCTGTCCCCTTTGGGGTCAATGACATAACTCATAAACAGCTATGTTTATGAGTTTTGCTGAGAAAACCAGGAGAAAATAACTTAATTTGAATTTCTGACAAGTTTCCAGGAGTAGCCAGTGAAGTTATCAGGATTACTGTATAAAACTTGTGTATTTTCTGCAGTAAGGATGAGCCCATCCAGATTTAGATTCTGAATGCCTTGCATCAGGAATGTACCCACACCTTTTACTCTCTAGTGTTTTGGTCTTTGTACAGGAGAGCTCTTGGGTTCACACTTATGTCTTGTTGACAGAAATAGCTGTTAAGGATGCTTTACTAAATTCTCACTGGGGTTTTCTCCTTTTCTTTTGCTCTTTTTCTGCCGTAAGAATTCCAAATACCATTTTGGATTAAAAGTATGCCGAAATCATGAGTATTTCCCCATGATTTTTATTCCAACCAGAAGTGGCAATATTACTTATGAAGCCTCTGTTCCTAAATGATAACCCAGTTATGAAGTTATCATGGGGGATGTGTAGGATCCTAACAAGCTAAAATACTTAATTTTTTAGTTCACATTTCTGGCTAAGTCAGGACTCTCTCATGTTTTCCCTTAACTGACAGTGTTGCTGCTTGCTGCAGGATAAAGTACATTTCCTAATTTATTTGACCATCACTGTTTGGATCCCTGAAGCATTACATCCCTAACACGTCTGCTGAAGGGGAAGACAACAACCTTTCACTTCTGGCTCGTCACTCTAGTGACACGGTGAGGTTACTCTTGAGGGCAGTAACTTTTAAAGAAGACCACCATGGGACAGAGAAATATGTCTTGTTACATGCAGGTAGTGTTTAACCATAGAAAATTTGTTGCCTTTTGATAGAAGTCAGTGACTTTCAGAAAACTTGTGATTCAGGAGCTGAGGGAAGAAAGGCATTGTTTGCCATAGCAACCTTAACATCCCCTTACAGTATGTCTGTCAGTTGTGCAAGGACTAATTTATCATGTAAAGTGTATGCTACGTATGTCACATTTTAGTGTCTGTTCATTTGTTTTGATAATCAAGATCTTGACAGATTTGTCCCACATGGTAGGATTTATGGTAAGGATTTTCTTATCACTGAATTAAGTTGATACATATAATCCTAGTGTCCTGCACAAGAACTGAATAGAAATGAGAGATTCAGACTAGATGTGAAGGTCTTGAAAAAAAAAAAAAAACACACACACTCAAGCTGTTTTTCTCTTTGATTTTTTCTTTTTTCCCTTGTGATTTGTTTCATATCTCTACAGAGGCAATCGCAGAGAAGAGAATAAGCGTTGACTTTGAGAAGGTTAAATATTTCCCCTCTTGTTAAAAGATCTGTCTGTTATATAAGGTGAGAAGTGTAATTCTGTACAAGTGAAACATAAGTGTGTTTTGGAAATGTGCTACTTTTCCCTCCACTGTGCGTGCTGACATACATACCTCCTGTAGTTTGAAGCTTGATAAATTCATTTTTCACAGATGTCACTTCCTCCCCTATAGTAAATGAGAACATCTTACTCTCCTATCTTAAGACAATGAGTTGAAAATGTGGGGGCTAATATCTTATGGACCTCTAGAAACATGGACAGGAGATACCTATGTGGCCTGTAGCCCATGGTTTTCCTTTTGAGGTTAGATGAGTTAGTAGTACTGAAATTGTTTTTGGAGTGTATGAAATTAGGTTTATAATTTTTGTATTATAGCAGAGTACTTTGGTCTGAGTGGGCAAGCAGATGAGTGGAAGGTATGCGCTTGTCTGTGGGCGTCTTTAAACTCTTACAAATGTAAGCACAGGATTTGGCTTCCTGGAGGAGCTGACAAAGATTGTGCAAGCATCCTTGAACTTTTTGAGATGGAGAACTCCAAACAGTATCTCCTGAAGAAGTATTCCTACAAAGATGTACTTTCATTTTACATTATTTTTAAGAGAAGGCATTGTTTTCTTTGTAAAGTATAAAAGTACCAAGAGCACTCAGTGCACTGTTGGACAGAGCAGGGTGGGCATTTCCTACTGTGTAAATACATTCAGATAGATCAGAATCACAGAATGTTTTTGGTTGGAAGGAGCGTTTTAAGATCATCCTCTTCACAGCCCTCAGACTGGAGAATGACAAAGCAAAGATTCTTTGAGCAGGAAATTTCTGTTTAATTTCTCATCATATTTCTCTGTTTTAGAGTCTGCTTTGTATTTATTTATGACTGATATTGACAACCAAAGTACACTAGGGAAATTGGGAGGGTATTTCAGGAGGAGCATATTTTGAAAGCCAAAATGCAAAACTTCAGGGGTATTTTGTTTTAACTGTGTCAAAGTTTAACTGTGAAAGATTTTCATCCCAGATGAA
Organism: Forpus xanthops; assembly: GCA_032466535.1. Lineage (NCBI taxonomy): Eukaryota > Metazoa > Chordata > Aves > Psittaciformes > Psittacidae > Forpus > Forpus xanthops. The sequence continues at coordinate 17,413 of JASSUY010024783.1, forward strand.
GTGGACTGGTCTTTACTATTTCAGCAACTGAACACATGCCTCTACTATTCTGTTCTTCAGAACACACTGTGTTTTTTAACTGCTTCAACCTTGGTAAAGTAAACGAGACCCATACCTCTGCAATTCCTGCTTCCCATCTGAAGGTTTTTCTTTAAGTGATATTTGTGCTTGTAGTGTTCCAGATGCCGGATGTTTTTTGTGCCAAATATTAGATAAGCACTTCACTTTAATTTGCAGCATTCTTTGACTGTAATGTGACTGAATGCTTTTCCTCTGCTGTATGCTGTCCTTTGGCTGTTTTAGGAACCTATATTCAGAATTGGTTTTAATACCCCTGGCCAGAGGACTCAGACAAACCAGAAGCCCTGGCATGCTGCAATAATGCTAAAGCGGAGCACAGAGGACACAGCAGCTGAGCAAAGGCTGTGTGGCAAAGGTGTCCCTATGGTCAGGCAGCAAAGGCCACGCAGACACCCCCACCTTGGAAACCACTGATGTGTGACAAATCTCCCCTCTGAAGCTGATAAGCTTTTGGGTTTGACTTTTTATTGCAGAGGAAAAAACAGATTTAGACTAAGGATCTGAAATTTCCGTCGAAGATAAGGCAGGATTTGCTATGCTGATTTCTTTTGCATGGGGCATCAAAATAGAAGAAAAAGGCATTGTTAATTGGATTTCATTTATCACTATCCATGTGGCTCTGCAGTTTTTTCACTCTTTCTGTAATTTTTCTTTCCAACTCCTTATACCTGAGTTCAGACCTGGTGTTTCTGTTTCACAATGGGCTGACCAAGTGTTGCAGGGAGCTGAGTTTTTGGGCGGAGCACCCCCCCAAAACCCAGCTACTGGCAAGGCTGAGGTCTGATGTGCTGTAGATGCTTACAATGCCCCAGTGCTGGTGGAGCAGCTGGCACGAGGTCCCAGAGGCACCAGTGTGGGGTCCAGGACCAGGCTCTGCCCAGGCAGCCAGCTGGGTCAGCATCCGCCAGACCCACCGCCTCCCGGACAGCTGGCACTGTAACCAAACACCAGCAATTTTCAGAGAAAAACACATCTAATAACATTAATTTTGTTCTAGAGCAGACGGTAAGGTAACCAAAGCCAGGTCGATTTGGCTTCGTTGGGATTTTTACCTAATGATCTTCAGAAAGCAGGTGCACTGGCAGTAATTTTAAGCTTAAAAAGCCCAGTGTACAAAGTAAACCCTTGATGCTGTGGGGATTTTATAGGAGGGAGAGCCGCATTAGTTTTAGATCATTACAAAGCATTTGCTGACTAAAACCAAATTAATGGTGCTTTTATGGCAGTCAGTTAATGACTGTCAACAAACAGAGTTGATTTCAGTTCCAAGTTGTGATTTTAAATCAAACTAGCCAGCTGTCAGACATGGGAGTGGTGTGGATGGTTCCTCCTGCAGCATCATGTGGTGCCACTCCTGCATCCATCATTGTATCAGGTGTGCATTGAGAGCCAGGTTTGAGACTCATTCACATACACCACCTAATACTAATTTTAGGGTGATGAAGTCATGATTAATTGCACAAAGCCAGCTCACCTCTGCCTCACTTCTCCTTTTACTATAGTCACATGAACTTCTGACAGTTTTATTATAACATCCTTGTTCTTTGGTAAAGGAGGAAAGCAGCTGCTTTTATGGCCTGATTCAGTAAAAGTCTCCTTTTGAACTTCAATACCATGAAAATCCATTCATGGCAATGAAAACTTCCCTAATCCCAGGGTGTTTTTCTAGGCCAGAGTAGGCCATTTATAAGGGGCAAGCAGAATAATCTATTATACTGCATGTATCCTTCAGCAGTTCTTCTGGATTATCAATTGTATGAGCTTTGAAAGTGAACAGTGAAGTACCTGTATTGGTAAATACGTCTCTATAATGATGGTGCTTATTCATGACAAGCTACCCTTCTCAGCACCTTTGCCTCACTTTTGAGATACTTGGGTCTTCCAAAGCTATTCTTACAGATATATCCAGTACTTAAACTGAAAGGCGTCTGAAAAGGAAATAGTTCAATCTACCTCTAACTCATCTGTTTTAGCCAATCTGGGATGCAGACACATTCAGCCGTCATTCTGGCCTTAGTATAACTCTCATTTAGCTTTTCTAATCCCTCAAGTCGCTGTGATTGTCATTTTTAGCAAGGGACTTCCTCAGGTCATGAATAATTCTTTTCTTTTATATTTTTATACTGATCAGCACACCCTGAGTGTGACTTAAAATTTTTAATTGAGAAACCACACAAGATGTTTTAATTACACTTGAGTGCTGGAGACTGTGAGGGTGGCCTCAGCAGAAGAACTTGGATAGTTGTAACAGCTCTCCATAGTACATTCTTTAAAAAGCTCTGAAAAGTCTTAAAAGGTTCAATGAGTTAATGCTCTTGCAAGAGAGGTGTTGCATACTTTATAAGAATATAAAAAGGAAGAAGTTTTCTAAAGCTGCAGATATCAGAGGAAAGAACAGAGCCAAAGAGTCTTCACTGTTCTCATCCTCTGAACCTGTTCCTTCTGCTTCAGCATTTGAATTAGTTTTGTAGTTAGGCTCAGTTTCTTGTTGAGGCGTTTCATTGATACTTCCCTTTGCTTGGTCTCGGCCTGAGCTTGATGTATGATACCTCAGTTCCAGACACTCTGTCTTTTCCACACAGATGTAAGAAAGCCCCTCAGGTTTAATCTTCAGGTGTGGGAGAAAATTCTGTTTATTTTTTCTTTTTAACAGCTGTAGCTTGGAAAGATTTGACATCAATGAGGGTAGTAATAAAATGTACTTCTATAAACATGCTTGAAGTCCTGAATACAGTCATTAATAAAGCCTTGTAATGCAGTTGGACTATGTCGTGTGTTATCAGCTAACATTAGCTAAGGAGCTTTCAGTTTAGTACATACTGTATCTTTTTGTGCAAGAACTAGTAAATCTGGAGCTTTAGAATAGAGTTAGTAAAGGGATCATAGTGCCAATATTAGATTTGTGAAGAGGCCAAAAATAAAACACAGGGAAGCTCTCAGCAAGGGGATGCATAGAGAGTAATCTTGCTGCAGTGCTGTCTCTCATAGCTCCCAGGAATCAGTGAATTCCTGGCACCTAAGCAAGCAGCTGACTACTGAAAATTGCCTGTCATAAAGTTGTCTTACACCTTTTTGAACCCTTTTCTGCTTTTTACTTCCAGTGAATTTTGCTAATGAGTTCAACAGTCAAATTACTTGGGGAAAAAATCCAGACTTCCTTATATTGTCTGATTATTTCATTGTGTAAAGTAAGAAGAAATGGCTTCTGTATGAGGGAATAAATTATATATTAAGATGAAAGATGCAGAGAAAGCGAGCTAGCAAACACCTGTGTTTGTCATCTATTCTTCATAACTCTTCCATTTCCATTAAATGATGTAGAGATGGAAAGACCAGGACTGCAGGCTGTATTAAAATGTGAGTATTGCTGGGGTTTGTGCAGTTTCATGATGATAGATTCTGCTCCATTGTCAGTCTTGTCCTAAAATTCCACACATTCTGCTTGGCTTCTTATTGTGGTTAAGCATTGAGCCTGTAATTCAGGGAAACCACTCACACCTCTAGATCTATTTTCTGAGTAGAAGTAAGTATTTTAGAGACCATGACTCTGGACATTTTATCAGTGTTCCCTAAGTGCATTATGTAATGTTTATTGACATGCTTTATTGACATATTTATTTATATTCAGAGGTTTCTTCCACGACTCTGTTTAGCCACTTTAGGTTTTGTTATTTCTTTTAAATCCTTTCAGGCCTATTTATGAGTAATTCTGCTCATTCTGCACTCCATAGTAATTCTACGCTCCCTAGTGTTTAAACTCTCTTGTGCAATAAAGAGCTATCAGTCTGGTTTCACATGGTCGTCTGGTTTCACGTGGTTGTATGGTTAAAAAAAGTAAAGATGTGTCAGATAATTCCTTTATAATTAACTGATGAGGTAGAGAAAGTCTTTTAGAATTTGTTAACAAAGGCCTTAGTTTGGAGAAGGCTCATAGGGCTTAATTTATCCAGAACTGTCCACTTGATGTCTTTACGTATTCCTAAGGCCTTAAAGTTCAGTATAGACATAATTTGGTGTTCTGCAGCACTTCTGTAATTGATAATGGCAGTAGCTTAAGAAACAATAAGGAAGACACTCTGAGTAAAATCCTCAGAAAAGAGTATCCTGGATGAAACTTTGAGAAAGAGGCAAAAATAAAAAGGTATCTGAGCAGTCTGAAGTTTGGGCAGCAGACCTGGTAAAGGAATGGTATTTTTCCAAAGAAAGTTAGCTAGCCCATTCACATGAGATTGGTAGATAAATGGGGGGTCATTTGATGGTTTAGTTTGGTTTTTTTTTTCTTGCATAGAACAACAGGGACAAGTCCTCTTGTCTTACAAGCAATTACAGCAGGGAAGGTTGCGCACATGCTTGCTTTCCATTTCTCTCTATATGCCTATGCACATTTTTGGCCAGAAATTCCATAGTCCTGTGTCATTTTAACCCTGGATGGGATGTGGGGGAGGGAGAGGAGAATTCAATAGACTAGACTTTTATCATAGGATGTTGTAGGTGCTTCCTACCTTCCAGGAGCCATCAGAGCCTAATGGAATATTCCACTTGAGGAGGCTTTTTCATGTACAGTCAGATAGACCTGTGTAGTCTTCAGGTAACTTACAACCTTGGATAATACAGAATGTTGGAATTTAGTGTCCTGTCTTTTCTCCTACCACCCTTATTCTTGCTGTGACTTTGAGCAGAGCATGACATCTCAGTGGCTGTGCTAAAGGATATGAATTTAAACAAGTGTCTTTCCTATGAACATAAATTAATATTCATGCAAGTATTGCATTTTATTGTAGATATACAATCTTTTTTTTAATCGCACATTTTGTGTGTTCTGATGTCTGTGAAAAGTATATAGTGCATTTTTACCTTGAATTAGATTTTTGTGTCTATCAATCTATCCTCTTTCAGTTTAAAGCTATTTCTGCTTGTCCTGTCACTACATGTCCCTGTGGAAAGTCCCTCTCCAGCTTTCTTGTAGGCCCTCTTTAGCACTGTAAGCTGTGATAAGGTCTCTCCTGAGCCTTCTCTTCTCCAGACTGAACAAGCCCAGCTCCTTCAAGCTGTCTTTATAGGAGAGGTTCTCCAGCCCTCTGTTCATCTTCATGTCCCTCCTCTGGACATGCTCCAAAAGGTCCATCACAATTAATTAAAAGATCTGGCCAGAATGAGGTCAAACTGTATAAGTTCAAGCCTTTGTTTAGAACAGTGTGAATAACCGAGTATTTTCTCCACCTCCGTTTTTCCTTCTTTTTTTTTGTTTTTTTTGGTTTTTTTTGTTCTACATGTTTGCAGCCATAAGACTATAAAATGCATTACCATCTATTCTGTGAGCTATGTTTCTGAGAATTCTTAAGACTTTGTAGGATAAATTCAGTGGAGCTGGTAAATTCAGAATACAGTGAATTCAAGGGAATGCAAAAGAAATTTGGAATTCCACTTTTGCCTCTGAGCTGCTGAGTTTCATCACTGAGTTTGAACCAACAACTTCACTATCGTTGCATAAAATGAATTCTATGTTTTATTTTGTATCTTTTACCTGTGTGATAAATATATAAAGCAGTCAGTGGCCTTTTATTTGCAGAGTCACTGCCTTGAGTTTTTTGCAACGTTAAACTTTTGAATCTGGGTGCTTAGAAATCCATTTCTGTACCATAATGACAAAACTATTTACCAAATACGTAAGTGATCTTGTAGACACTTAAAATGAAATTATGGGACCTAAACAAGGGCACCTTGTTTGAAAATGTTAACAGAAATTTTGCTGTAATTCACTTGAAATTAAATTCCATCCCTTTGCATTATTGCATTCCTGGTTTGACTATAAATTATTATTTTAGTCTTTATGGTAACATTAAATTGTAGGTGAAGAACATGAAAAACTCCACTATCAAGGAAAGCATTGAATTATTCAAATATCTTTGATTTTCATGTAGAATAAAAATTACTTGATTATGTTTTAGTACTTTTTTGGTCCCTTTAGCTAGAAATTTGATGTTGGAGGGGGATTAGGAGGTGGGAGAGAAGGAAGGGAAGAAAGAGGTTGTTTTCTTCCCAACCTCAAATTCAACTTGACCAATGCACATCATATTTTAGTCATTAGTTCAATCAAATTTTCTTTCAATGACATTCTGTGCTGCACAGTTTGGTATTTTCACCACACATAAAATCAAAGCAGCATATTAAGGTGGAGCTGAAGAACCTGGAAGTACACCTTTCCTTCTCAAATAAATCTATTCAGTCCTGCAGACTGTGCCCATTAGTGGCTGCAGAAGTGGAAGACAGAACCCTTTTACGCTCTATGAGCAGAGGGCAGCAGGCACTTGATAGATGAATGGGGAAGCCTATGCTAGCTTCAGAGAAGGAAACAAAAGAACCAGAAGAAGAGCAATGAGAAAAGAGATGATATGGGAAACTGCTGAAAAATTGTTACTGTAGTTCTCCATTGCTTACTCCATCTGTTGTTTCGTTGTTCTTCTTTTACTGATATAACCAGATTCCTGTAGTAATAAATTGTCTTCCCCTTTTTTTAAGAACTAATTTTAAAGGACTATCAAAAATATTCCTTGGTAAATTGTGTCTCCTTTTATGAATGTAGTGTAGCTTTCAGACTGTGTATGTGTCAGAGGAGGAAGTTGTCTCAGTGAAAAGAGAGAACACTTTCATCGAAAGATGGCATGACTCTCCTTGCATGACTGTTGTCTACTTCATTGATCTGACTTTTTTAAGTTCAGAATTTACACATCTGAGACTCTTTATGCACCTCACAATATAGAAACCTTCAAAGACTATGTTGATATTTTCTTCATGGTTTTAAACCTCTCAGCATGAACAGCATTTCATGGGAGTGTGGAGGAGAACAGAGACTTATTCTTTCTAACAGTGATGAACCTGTCTCCATGGTTCAGCCTTGAACTTTGGTCTTTGGGAAAGTTCAGAACCAAACCTGCCTGCTCAGGTTCTTTCACCAAACAAAAATTAATGCTGTGTTTCAGAACAGTACTGGAAGCTGATACAAGAAGAGCTTGCTCTGTTAATGGCCATTATTCAATTCTTCCCGACCATTTATTAAAGGAGAAGTAATTTGATTAAGATTCAGTCTCAGCCTATCTGTAATTTACGTAGAGGTTCTAGCGAACTTTGCTAATATGCAGAGTTCTCAATAATGGTCCATCTTTTCCTGTAGGTTTCTGTGCTTGGCTTTCACACTGGCAGTTAGGTAAAATTAAGGCCCAGAAAATTGGATTATTACATCCCAAGAGGCTGGACTGAAAAGCAGCGCATGATTGTTGATCTGCTTGCTCCCCGGTGTTGGTGGTGTTTGAGGTGCTGCTAGATACAAAGCCAATTTGTTAACAATTAGTGCTCATTAGAATCGTTTCCTGTTATCAATTTTAGATGTTTGACAATGCACTTTTAGGAAATTGAACCCAAAAAAAAAAAAAGAAAAATTAGTAGCTGTACATCAATGCTTAGTAATTACAACTCTTCAGGGCCTAGTGTCAATCTTAACTAACTGGTTTCATTGGTTTCCAAGTAATTACTTCTGCTTTGGATCCCACCTGCTATCCCCTTCAGATTAAAGATGCTTTGAAACAAGGACATAGTTCTTGCTTAGTAGAGTTGCTGAGAAAGGAATGATAGAACAAAAGCAACTTTTTTAGTTTCTGTCTTGGTTTGCCATTGCTTGGGCTTTGTATCTTGCATAACTACCAATGGATTTACATGATATACAGTATAGGAATTAATGTCAGCCTGCAATTAAGTGTGATTTCCATTGGCCTTAACATTTAACTTGTGGGTTTAATTTTAAATGCATCCTTGCCTTTGTACACACACTGAGAATTCTGGAGTCATTAAAATCAAATTTACAAATGGTAAAATTAGATACAATGGCATGTTATAATAAAAGCTTTGGTATCTAGGAGTTGAAGAGGGTATCTTTTGAGTTTCTTAGAAATTTGGGCTATAATTACTCTTAATCTGTTTTACATGCCAGAAGATATTTGAATGCAAGATTATTTAATAAGGAGAACAATGTGTATATATATATATATATATATAAAAAAGCACCAGGCCAGGCACATCTGCATTTCCACATACACTGGGTATGTATGATGAGTTGTTATAGACTTGTGCCTTTTATGTGTACACTGGAATTTTGGCTAAATTTGGCAGTGTCAAAGGTGAAGCTAGCAATATAGCTATTTGGGTTAATTTTCTTTCCTTCTCTCTTTGCTTTAAATTTTTAGCAACATCAGCTTAGATTTCACAAGCGCACTCCTAAAATGCTTGCAAACATTTAAAATGTATTCTGTTATCCCTGTTGCACAAGGTGGAGACCTAACATAAGACTTGACTTGTGCCTTTCCCTCCCCCATTCATGAATTAGTCTCACGATTACTGTAAAAATTAAGGCAAGTGTGGGTGAAATACGTAAGGCTAAGTCCCTCTAACCTTAATAAACAGAGATGGTATTGACATAAGTGAATTTTGTTTAACCACAGTACATTTGCTTCTTAATTAGTGAATATTCATCTGTCATCATCAGCAGCTATGACACCCCTCCCCGCTAACACGTTCTGTCATAAATAATCAATGAGAGGCTATTAATATTCATGAGTGAGAATCTGTGTAGTCATGTGCACTGATGCAGAGACAGGGGGAGTGTTGCCATGAACTGAGTCGAAACTCTGTGTGTGTATACGTGAGTGTAAGATAGTTAGGGAAAGGGAAGAAGAGCATGCTGCTACACACTGCCCTGCCTTGTGCTTCCAGCTAACAGTGGTGTGCCTGTGTTTCGGAGCTGGAGTGACTAATGAAAAACAGTAGTCAAGTCTGGAGGGTGATTCCCTGTCAGTGCATTTGCCTTTCAGTGCTGGGGAAATTAGAGGCTTTGCTCTTGTGTTGCTTATTAGGATGGGCTGCAATCTGTGCACTTTTCAGAAGAGAGAGGAGCACTACAAACTGCTCTATGAAGTTTCACAGGTGAGTGCAGAGGATATTGCCAGCATCTCCAGGGTAAAAATGTGTGTTCTTTACAGAGAGTAAGTAGAAATGCTTTTGTTTTGCTTTACCTTTTTCTTTTCCTTTGCAGAATTGCTAGCTAAGTTGTTGTTGGGGGGTTTGGTAATTATTAGTATTTTGGGTGCCTGTTGTTTCTGCTCGTTTGCCACTCCCCCTTCAGATGACTTCCTGTGGGATTCTTTTAACATTTTTCTGCATCTTCTGCCAAGATGTCAGTCATATAGCAGCAGTCTCACTGAACCGTATCAGTGATGTTTTAAGGGAGCTCTTGGCTTTGGTAGCAAGACTGATTTCAGATAAGTTGCCCTGCTGCCTCTGAAAGCATTAGGTCTGTGATCTCAGGTATTTCTAAGTTAAGGAACAAAGTTTTTATGGCATGTCTCTGCTGGTCAAGAAGCATGTTAAATTTTCAGATTAATTAATTAAAACTGAAATTATGCTGAAATGTGCTTGTCACCTTTAAACAGGTGTTGAGTATAAAAGGGTTTCCATGGGTGAGGTGTGCTGCTTGTTCTTTCACTGTGTGCCTGTTATTTCTGTTTACTACTAGACAAAGATCTGAATCCCATCTAGATATTTTGGTGTCTCTTTCAGCATCATAACTGTGAGTAGCAGTGTAGCAGTGTGCTGCTGATGTGTTCCCAGCTCCTTCAGTATAAGATGAGAAAGGGCGAAACAGGCACTTACCATAATAGCCCATAATTTTTGTTCAGATCCTATTGAATCAGTATTTGATTTGCAGCTTTTTGTTTGTTTGTTCCTCTTGGCACAGCAGACCCTTGCATACTAAAGTTTAGTGCCTTTCAGCATCTGTTCTCTCCCTCTATAATTTGTCCTGGCTTTGACACATTGCCATTGACGGAGGCTGAACGCTTGCAGTTTTGGGCTGCACTGCTGCTGACAGGCAGCACGGAGGAGAGAAAACAGTTTACGGTGTTGGTGGTCTATTGGCACAGCAGCAGCTAAGTGCCCATTGCCGACTGGTTCCCTCTGAGTTCTTCCTGACGTGATTCATTTCACAGTGGGCTAATTACAAAGTGGATTCTCTACACATGAAGCAGCCTCCTCAGTTGTGGTGTTAATGCACATTTTCATGGTAATGTGATCAGAGCCTCATTAGCCAGTTTCCAAAATGATCCCCTGCATTAATTAAATATAAAAATGACACTTTTTATCACCATAGAGAGGAAGAAGATTAACATTGTTAATTACTACTGGGGGCAATACCTCTGCATCACTTCGTACCACAGAACAGCAGGCGTATTCAATCCTGAAAGAGTGTCCGTCTGCAGGTAACCTTCCCATTGCCTTGCCTGGTGAAGATGGTCTCTAGGTGGAACACTTCCCCGTAGTTCAATATTTAGTTGTAATCCCATCATCATGTTTTCTTACAGCAGTAGCACAGGGAAAAGCATAGCAGCATATTTCCTTCTCCTCCCGTTCCCCCTCCCCAGCTCTGGATTGCCAAACTGATATGAAACTGTAAAATGGAGAGAGTGGAGTAGATCGGTGTCTGCTTTTCTGTGCCAGGGAATAAGAAATGCAGGTTGTGCTATGAAAGGGATTAGACATTTCTTAAAGGGCTGCATGTGTGTAGTGAAAAAAGAGTCTGTGCCTGGTTTAAAGTGAATGCTTTTTCAAAATATTCCTTGCAGTGATGTTGCATAGTAATAAGTGCTATTGAAATGATCAGCACACCCAAAGGTGGGGGGTTTAGGAGTTTATAGAGAAATTCTTTCCTTTATCTGTTATCTTCTCTGCTGTTGAGTTGGAGTGTCTGTGGATGTGAACAACCAAAATGAACTAATGCTTTCACTTTTTACTCTGGTGCTTGCCAGATAAAGTGTAATCCTTGGGAGGATCTGAGAGAGCTTCCTTGGGGAGTTGAAATGCAGTGAGCCTGGTGCTGCATCTTATGCTGCTCAGGAAATGTCACTGATAAGGTGCAGGAGAGTGGAGAAATGACTTAGTGTGCTCACTGCCAGATCCTGTGTTCATCTGTAAACTCATTCCTATCTTTGTTTCAGTGTATGCAGGTCAGAGCCCAAAGGATACTGAGCATATTTTTAATCAGGTGCTGCAGTAGAGATCAGGTAGCATCTCACACCATAACTGCTTCTGTGTAACGGTTTTGCTACTATGGAGGGAAGCAGCAGCAGAAGATGATAAATTAAATTAAGCCAAAGCAGGCATTACTACTTGATTTGCAAATCTCTTTTTAACTCTCTAGTCCTGTAATTCCTATACGACAGGCTTGGCTCTTTCATCTGCATGATTTCTGGAGAGCTTGGGACAAGTTAGCCTGTCAGGGACATGAACTGACTGAGGATGAGCTGTGGCTCACTAGCATATGTGGATCAGATAGATTAATTTATATTCATATGAAGAAGCAATCCTAGCCTCATTGCTCACCTTTCCTGTGCTAGGCTACCTGATACTGTGGGTGGTCTGTGCACTCCTGTACTTAACAACAGTAAACAAAGGAAAGTGTGTTTGCAGAGGAAAACCATGCAAGTGCATGCAGCGAGGCATGTTTTCTGCTACTATCTGTAGTAAGGTCAGATTAAGCAGCAGAGAGCTTTTTACATAGAGCTGCTGGGAAATGAAGACATTGTTAGAATATGTATAATTCCCTCTCTTTCCCTCCCCCTCTTCCTTCAGACTCATTTGCCTTTCACTGAGATAGCAGTTCAAAGACCATGGAGGTCCTTTCCAAAACCAGCATTTGCCTGTGTGATGGAGATTTTTATTTGGATAACTGTGTCATGCATGTGGAGGTTGGGGTTAAAACAAGAAATAACATAGTCATGTTTTAAGAATGAAAGCTTTTGAGATATCACTACACATTGGTGAAGGACCCTTATGCTTCCAAGTGCCTCTTCAGCTGTCTTCAGGACATGAGGATAGCTCAGCTTTTTGACTTCACCATAAAAAGGTATCAGGAGCAGGACTCCCCCTCCCCTCAAGTCCTCTTCTTCCTCTTACCAATAGAGAAATTGAAGATGTCTCAATTTGATATTTATGGCCCTACATGCTACTTCGTGGGCACTTTATGGTTATTATTATTTCCTGTGTGCTGAATAAGCAGGATTGAGCTAATGAGTGTGCATCCAGGAAGTCTAAGTTAAATCACTTAAAGGAGATAGGGCAGAGTGTATGCTTATGTCCATTAGGAGCAGACCTCTGCTGTTCTTAGCTGATTTTCTCTTGCACTGCTGGGGTAAAAGAAGTGAGTTTAAGTGATTTGTTAGCTGCATGATGAGAACTCTTCCCATTTAGGGGAAAGGGCAAGAGAAATGTGGCAAGGATCGGAGGGAATGAAACTGAAGCACTATTTGATCAGTCATCAACAGTGAACTTCAATAGCTTTTTGTGAGACTCATGGAAATGAATTTTTTTCACGGAATTCTGTGCATACCATGTGGAAATTATTCCTTTTTACTAGATTTTTTATGGTTTGCTTTAAAAATATGCTGTTAACCCAGGGACAAAGAGAGGAAGGAGAGAGAGAATACAGTGCTTTTGGAGGTCAACCAAAGACCAATGTGAACTTCTTTTTTGAGTTACAAGTTAAGAACCATTCCTGGTTCGGGTGACCTTAGATTTTAAAAGAGAAAGGAGAAAAGCTAGAAGGGAAAACAGAGGCAGTCTGGGGTGGCTCACAAAAATAGTGGTGGAGCTGGGATTAAAATTAGAAGGTTGCATATTTATATTTTACATTTGACCTGAGATGATAGTAGAACCTGCTTGCAGCGTTTTTTAATCCTCTGAAGACTGATTATGCAGTTTGCTTCTCATGTTGGTTTCCATAATTAGCATAAAGCTCAAATTTTCACCAGTTTAGAGTTCTGATTTTATGTTCATTTTGATATCCCTTGGGCTACTTGAAGTACTGAGTTTTAGTGGTGCTTCTCTTCCAATTCAGAGATGTTCACAAGAGGGACATGAAACCTTTCCACTGAAACAGCAGAAGCATTTAGATATTTTTCAGGAGATGCTGATGTATCTGGCATTAGAATAAGGAAAGAAACCTGGGGAGTAAGCAGTGTTTCTTGTCACTGGGACCTGCCTTCTCTGGTCTTGGTGAAATTTGGGTTTATTCATAAGATTAAAAAGTCTAGAGTATATGATCTTTATTTTCCTTCTGAGCCAACCTCCAGACAGTTGTATTCATTTGTGTATTTATGACCTGTGAGATATTTACATTACAACTCCTCAGTATGGTGCTTGGTTTTAACTATCAGCCTTCTGGAGGTACTTGCTGGCAGCTTTTGTGTCCCCTTTGCTTCTCATGAATTTCAACAACAATGGGAAAGTACTGTCCAGTGCTGCATCAACACAAACACATTTTTTGGGTCCATTTATACTTAAGTTCTATTTTAGTAAAAATTTTGTAGCAGAACACTTTTACCTCTGGAGAATATGAAAGGAGAAACTTCTAAATTTAATTGTCTGGAAATAATCAAATTATCTGAGTTGAATGAAATAAGTAGCAAAAGTAGATCTGGTTTGATCTTAACGCAGTTTCTAACTTTTCCTTCTTGCTCTTCTCTGGACTTTTAAACAAAGCAATTGAAACCCCACTGATTCTTATTTCTCCAAGCAACTCTTCTGAATGCTGATCTGTCTGTTTGAGAAGTTCAAAAATAAGTTTTGAGGTGCTGAAGGATTCAGCAACCTTGTAGGAGTTCTGTTTCCTCTCAGCTTAACTGAACAATTTTAGAGCTTTACTTTACATAATTCCCCTCAAAGCTGCACTGTCTCATATCAGTACAGCAATGTACTTATGGTAAAAATGCAATCAAGTAAAACTTTTCATACATTTCTAGCCACGTCCTACAAACTTGCTTGGAATTTCCTTAAAGAACCTTTGCTGAACTGAAAAGTCTTTAAAAACTGGGTTCATGGAAGTTGACTTCTCCTACAGATAAGTGATGCTCTTTGTAGCTGGCAGGTACATATATGCTGTTTCTTCTGTTTCCTTGCTTATTTGCTTTACAGTGATAATCGAGCAGCATTCATCACAGAGTCATAGAATAGTTAGGGTTGGAAAGGACCTTAAGATCATCTAAGTAACTAATCCCATTGCCATGTTTCTGCGGGACGTACTCAAAAATGATGCTAGTGTTGTGGCATGGCTAACAGCTGAGCTCTTGCTCCTGGTGGAGAAGCTCACCATCCCAAACTGAGTACCGGTCCATAGAACTAGGGAGTGTTGACTGCCCAGCAGCAACTGTCCCCAGAACCTTGGGCACTTATGCGTCAGCTCTGTGCTTTGGGTCACCATATGCCAATTGCTTACAAGAGAAGAAAACGTCTGAAATACAACCTCTTGTCTGCATTTAGGCTCTCCCTAGAGAGCTCTGTTTAGGTGTGAAGGCTCCTTGAGGAGTCCTGGAAGACTCTGCCATGAGGATTTGGGTCTTGGGACATGTACACTGCTTAAAATAACCAGTGCTGGCCAAATGGGTGGATGGTGTCTGTCAAGAAGACATCCATGCATACAACTAGACATGTAAGGGAGTTGTCATAGGATTTCCTAGAAACCTAAACCTGTTAGCAGGATTTCTGGGATTGTTCTTTCGAACATGACACCTAAATTACACGTTAAGTGCCTTCTTGCTATTTTGGATCTCACACCAGCTACCTTTCATAAAACACTTACTTTCTTTTTCTGAAAAAATTCAGGAAACTCTGAAGTGTTGCCACTGACTTCAAAAGGGACAGGCTTTCATTTTCTGTCCTTGTTTACTGTCTTGTAAAAGGCATATAGATCCTGTGCATGCCTCAAGAGGAAAGAAAGAGTCCTGAGATAAGAAAGCAGACAATAGTATGCGAGATAAAATTCAGGGAGGTGGGTACAACAAAGGCAGCTATAAAAAGTCATACTGAGATTATATCAATAATCTGTAGGGGTATGCAATGCCATGAAAAAAAAAAAAAATAAAAAAGAAGGGGTTGAGGTACTGACTAGCATGATTTTCTGTGTCATTTTGCTGTTTCTTGCATCTTGAATTTAACAATGGGGGTTAAGGATTCTTATAATGATCAGATTTTTAGACGTATCTTGCAGAGCTATCCTTTCTTGAGGCTTGTTTCTTGATGTGATTTGGTATTGATATAATCCTCAGGCCTAAGGCAAAACATATAATATGGAGAGTCTTATGCATCAGCGATGTAATGAAGCCAATTTTGCTACCTTGAACATTCACAGAATAACTGCCAAAGAAGCATATTTTAGGTGTTTAGCAGTATTCTTTTGTGGTTCATTGAAAGGGATGGACATTAAAATGTCAGCCAAACACTCTGCCAAGCGTATATTAAGAATTAACTGACAGTAGGTTGTTTCACAAGTTTTCTCTCAAGAGCTAAGAGTTTAAAGAAGATAGGTATAGCAGGGCTTGGTAATAACCAGTGCTTCTTCCGCCCCTAGGATTTTGATGAAGTCTCATAAGCATAATTACAAAAAACAAGCTGAAAAATACTGGGATTTCTAAGGCTGTTTAACTTTGGAGTTTGTTTGACCTGTTATTTTAAAGGATATGAGCTGTTTGTAATGGTACTTGCTTTTTTGTCTAGCCCATAACTTTGAACCCACTCACTAGTTTCGTCAGCAAAAGCTTTTCTCATCTTACAAGTTCACACAAAGTTTTGATGATAGTGTTAGGTTGATTTTCTTTTTCCAAGTACAAGAGTATTTCACAGTTTGCAAACATCACCTCAAAACATGAAATAATTTAAAAATCTGAATGCAGATTATTCTTTAATACACTTACTTTGTGTTTCTCAATGGTATCAGTGAAAATAGGTTAGTTGCTATTTTGCATTTAATGTGCTTGTCATTTGTTTTACTTTACTCAATAACTGTAACAAAAATGAGTCTATTAAGAAAAGATAGTAGATCAGTAACTTTTCAAATGTTATCTATATGTTTTTTATACTGAAGTATTTCACAAATACTTTTATGCCATTGACGAAACCTGGAAATGGAATTGTGATGCCTTTATGTAATGCACTGCAAACTCTCTCTTATGGTTTTTGTATTTTGTATTTTAGTTTAAGATACTGGTGGGGACAGGCAGAGGGCAGTACGGATATTTGGCCATTTTCACATAACAGTATGATGGAAACTTGCATGAAGTTTAGATTGCATATGAGGAAGAAGTTCTTTACTGTAAGGGTGGTGAGGCACTGGAATGGGTTGCCAAGGGAAGTTGTGAATTCTCCATCCCTGGCGGTGTTCAAGGCTGGGTTGGACAGAGCCTTAGGTGGTATGGTTTAGTGGGTGGTGTCTCTACCCATGGCAGGCGGGTTGTAACTGGATAATCTTAAGGTCCTTTGCAACCCTAACTTTTCTATGATTCTATGATCCCCACTGTTGCTGGTTTTTATTGTTTCACTTTGAGGAAGTTAGGAAATTCTACATATTCTTCTCAGGTGATAAAAATAATTCATTCCTTTGCCTCCAGGATAAAGGTTGGGTTTTTTTGTTTTGTTTTCAACCAACAGAAGCAAACCCTGATAATCAGCAGTGAAGCAAAACAAGCATTCATTTTCCTTTGTTTTGTGGTCTGATTGTGTACAGTAGCGGTTGATTCCCCAGAGGTTTTGGCCATGAAGTTTGATCTCTGAAACAATATAGGCACAGCAGAATGAGTCATCTTCCAAACTACCACATCATATATAGAATTCATGTGGTTTGTGTTTATTAATGTCAGAGTTGAACCTGAGAGTACTCAATTTGGAAAAGTCTACAAATGCCTTTAATTTGTATAGATTCAACTTAGGTTTTGTGTTCTTCACCCAGGTGGAGATTCCTTTTCTGGTTTATTTCATATCCCTTAGTACTTTGGGGGTAGTTGTTTGAGGTTTTTCCTAGTTTCTGAAATCATACTGATTTGAAAAAAAACCCTTTCCTTTAAAAGTAACCTCACTTATGATCAATGAAAAAAGTTTGCAAATATCAATCAGGTTTAGTTTGCAATTAAGAAAATCTGAAAGGAATTGGGATGAACTTAAAAGGTAATGTTTAGAAACAGTCTAAATTCTTGAAGGTTTTGTATTCTTCTCATGTCTAGAGTAGACATCACTGTTTGAGACATGAGGCTACGACCCACTGATGTGTTGGCAACTATGCATGGCCCTAAGGAGGGGGAAGAGTTTGGCTTGGGATTTCAGGGTTTGTTCACAGGCATCAGTGCCAACAAGAGCCAGCCATGGCTGTGTCAGCATGTCAAGGCATGCTTGAGACCCCAATTGAGTTCTGGGAGGGATTGCAGGTTCTGCCCCTGCATTTGTAGACATGACTTCAAGGTCCTTCTTGCAACTGCCAATGCCGCTTCTGTGTCCATGTGCAGCAAACTGGTGAGACCCCTGGGAAAGAACCATAAAATTACTAGGTGTTCAGTTGCTCTCTAATGTCAGAAAGACGATGAACTACAGTGCCAGGACCCATATCCTGAGGACCAAGAGAAGCATGAAGATAAGTAAACTTTGCTAAATCGTTGCGAGGAGTGAACAACTGAAATAATCAGAGAAAAGGATTATCTTTGGTTACCTGATATGCAACAGAACTGTGACTGACCCATTTAATATGTTTGATTGTACGTGTAATGTGCTTTTTTGCATATTATAGTGATGGATTTGCAAGGAAAGCTGCTCAGGGAATAATCATTATTCAGGCCTTTGACTTCCTCATGGCTAGAGTGTGAAGTACTCAAATTATTCATGATATACGCAAGCATATGAACTGCCAGTTCAAAACAAGTTTTAATGGCAAGAAAAAATGGAAGAAGTCAATTATTAGTTGAAGTTCAGCATTTGGATTGCTTTCTCAGAGGTCAGGATTACTAAAAGTGGGGTTGTCATCTCTCATTGCAATATGGTTTTATGCATTTTCTTTAATTTAATTTGTCACGTACCCTACTATTACAGTCAGGAAAGAACAGACCCATAAGTTTGTAAATGGGGAATTCCAAAAAGTGTGTGGTGTCTGCACTGTTTTTCACTGAGGAATACAGTTCCCTCAAAATGCTTCATAGAAAACATAATATTTCATGAAAACATGGTCTTAGAGGAAAAATATGGGAAAGAGATTACCAAAAATGTATGAATATTATTTATATATCATCATAGTAAGATATTTAAGTTGATTAACTTTTGAAATATACTCAGTAGTTTTTAAAATGGCATGTTACTTCATATAATGTGAAATTTGGAAGCCAAAAGCGAGCCAAGTGTTCTTTTATCTTAAAATATTTTGCCCTTTCCAGAGTTGGGCGTACTGTTTGTGAAATCTCAAACCTGCTCCTGATGTGGAATTTCTACCTTCTATGAATTTCCCATTTTGAGATACTTGAGTAATTCCTCCTATGTGTATTCTTTACCAGCATATACTTGTAGAGATTTTGTTAGAGAGCAACCTCATATCTTGTGGGAGAAAAGGAAAGTATGTATAGTATGCAATGTAATATATGTTTATGTAAACAGCTTCCAACATTGTACTTGTTAGAAAAAGAATACATCTCCTTTACAGTGTATGTTATGATACCAGAGAGAGACATTGCCCTGCTTAAGAGAACTTGCCAAAAGCTGGCTTTTTGCTTTCTGGATATCTCATGCCGCTGGTTGGGTGACTGTAGTATATGAAGGCATAGGACATTTAGCATGACAGTGGGTCTTGGAGGTCTGGCTCTAATTTCTTCTCTCGTGAGTATGTTTTAACAAGTAATGGTTTCTCTTTTCCCTTTCTGTTATAAAGTTCTGTATTATTTAAAGCTTTAAAGATTAACTGTAGAGACCTCAGTAAATAGCTAATGAAGAAACTGGAATAGTATTATCTAATAATGATGATGGTGATAACAATAAGCATTGTTAAATGCTAGATCGATCCACTTAGCAATTACTGGTAAAGTTACAATGCAAGTGGATCGTTGCAGTAGAGTATAGACCTGCCTGCATTTCTAAACAGCTCTGGGGTCCCACACTTCCTCGAGTCCAGAAGGGGGTTGGTTCAGTTTGTTAGATTACTGTTTTTACCTTCACTATACACTAAAGGTCAGTTTTGACAGGAATTTTGTTTGCAATTTCCTCGGAACCTTTTCTAAGATAACTAATGGGGCATGTTGCTTTTTAATTAATATATTTTATTGTATTGTGCAAATTAGAGGCTTTTTAGTATGGAAAAATTCTAGACATGCATTTATTGGTATTGCTTTCTTCAGGTAAGAATAAAAATAGAGGATTTTTGTTACTTGTTCATCTGTAGGGGAGCCCAGTTGCTGTCAGCAAGCTCAGCACAGATATAAAGTCTCCTCAGTCCTTTGAGCATAATACATTTCAAATCTCAGGTGTGAATCTTACTATACTGTTTAAACCTTCTCAATTAAGTAGTTTTAAGTTATTAATATAGGAGATTGTTCCCATTTGTCTCCAAATGACCTCTTTCTCCCCAGATTTACGTATTTCCTGGAATTAAAAATGTCATTTGGTCATGTTCAGTAGGAGAATGTCTTTGAAAGTCTGACCTGTGGGAACGTGATGAATAGTGACAGCAGAAGGATTTTTCCCAGTGAGATTACCAAATCATGTAGCACTGTAGTTTCACTTACTAAATATTGTCCAGACTCTATTGTTGAACCCTAAGCTGCCAGTGTCACTTTGTCAGGATGTTTTCTGTCCTGTGACTAGTAGCTTCAAATGTACTCATCCATCTTCTTGTCCCATTACATTTCATGTGACTGATGTTCTGCACCCATTAAAATTGATGGGAAAGAACAAAGAGAAGAAAAATGTGCCCTTCAACTGATTATGCCTTTGAAAGAGCAAATGAGACTCTACTGCTATATAGAGTAAATTGAACAGTTATTTCTGTTTTTTACTATCTTACCTAACTTTTATTAATCCTTATTAGTAGTAGATCTATTATTTTATTTTTCTGATATTATATTGAGAGCAGTAAGTTTATGTCATTATTTTCTGCTTTAATCTTGTGACAATAAGTGAATATACAGACTCTCTTAGATGTATCAGCTGCCTCTGGTAATCTTGCCCTTGAGATATTGCTAGCATGCCTGAATACCCTCTCAGGGATGGATAGAAGCCTCTTTGACAAGCCCAGGCCTTTCCTCTGTGGAAGGACCCACAAGGTTTTGATTGGCCACAGTTCCTGTGAGGTGGGAGAGCACTTCTGTGGGATGTCACAAGGTTCTGCTTGATGATAAGTGCTTGTTCACCTTACACTGAGATCATCAGGGCGATTAAGTGGAGACTAGAAATACAGGAGTATTGGCTTTATCTTTATTTCATGGATACAGATGGCTTCCCAAAGCACTAGTCCAATGTTTCAGAGTTAGACGAGGGCCATTAGCCAGTTGACTGGAAAGGGTAGATGTCATATTCACTGACAATCAAAGACAAAACACAGAAGAAAATCAAAAGGGAAGGTTCTTGAGTGACTGGTTGGTCTGATTATTTATAGCTTGTATGACAGCCTTCCCAGTGCAGCCAACCATTCTTTCCCATTTGTACATAGTAATGAGTCTGTCATTTCTTTTTTTTTAAATCTGAGCTTTCACCATGGACACTTGCTGCTCCCAAAATGCAACCTAATGGGCCCCTTTAGGCTCCCTGATGTTCTTGTGGAGACTTCAGCAAGTGTTGAATGCAGCTGTACGTTTTCCGATTGGTACTGGTGTGCATTAAAGTTCATTTTCATGCAAAGTTCAAATATGTTCTGGATTTGTAAAACTCTGGGTGGGGAATTTGGTTTCTTAGACTTTGTCTTGAAGTTAATGCTTTGTCTTAGTAATTCAGGCTTAGCTGGTGCTCTGTCTGACGTTCCCAAAGTGTGTTTGTCTTGGGGCCTGGGAAATGCTGCAGAGAGCTCTGAGTCTTGAAAGACTGTTTCCTACACCATTATCTATAATTATTTGAGATTGCTGATAGGCTTCAAGGCCTGTTTCCTTTGTGCAACATTTTTGTCAAGCTGGAGAGTGTACTGTGAAGTGGATAATATTCTTATGTTGGCAGTGCATTCACTTAGGTAATTATTTATCCATATTTTAAAGACAATTGTTCACATCTATAATTTGTGAAGAGAAGCTTGATTAAGACTAGAATAGGCAAATAAGACTTTAAGAACCTTAATTTAGTAATTTCTCTATGAGCTCTCCCTCTCTCTTTAGTTGCTTACTTGACCTCCAGCTGAGAATGGATTAATTATTGTAAAGGAACATTCTTACAGATAATTAACTCCTGAAATGAGTGGAAGTTAGGCAAAAATGCAATGAACCTGAACCTTTAGCCAGGCCCTACTTATACAGGTCAGCTCTGGACTATTCAAGCACAGTGTCTCCCTTAATATTAGAGACACTTGAACAAGTAACCCCACTTTAACCAGTGGAAGGGGTGTATTTGTTGCAGAGGTACACCGTACAGCAATGCCAGAATATTTACTCCTCTCTTTCATCTGATTTGATTGTGTAGCTACCATAACAATCTTTATTCATTGGTGAAACAAAATTATAAAGTGTCATAGGTGTTGCTGCTCGTACCTCAGCAACAACTAAAAGATGGGATGAATGGAAGATTTGAGCTATTCTATAGATTTATTTGCAGGTTATCCACAATAAAATATGCCAAGGGTACAAAGTACAGTGAGATAACTCTTCAAGCTATTTCAGCCAAGAGGCTTTTTATAGTTGCTTCCTCAGTATGGTATGGCTGTATTCAGTAGTAGAAAGTATTGAATTCTGACTGGCTAGCTTTCTTTCCGTTCTGCAGCACATGTATTGTCATTTGTAGAATACAATTTGAACAGGCATTACTAATATATACAGCAATGTGGAGTAAAACTTCACTGTATGCAGTTAAAATTCTGCAATTATTGTTGGAGTGGTAGGTTGGTTTTTTTTTTATACTGGATACTTGTGTCTTTTACTTTGCTTTTAGTGAAGCAAATAAAGTGTTGTTGCACCAGGGAAGTTCATTTGGCTTCCCTGTACAGGCATCGTTTTTGTTTAGCCCATGCAAACAAAAAAGAGGATTGCCCTGGACTCTGATGAGCAGGATGTGCAACTAGTTGTAATAATGCCAGAGAGCTCTCAGATTTTTTCTCATAGGGTCTGAGGATGATCCATAAGCAAGTCTCATGGTTGCATTTGTAGAATAGGGCTGTTTTGGTCATCGCTTTCCAGGTAGGTAACTTCAGGTTCTGTAAGTTTCTGTTTGTTATTTAAGGCATTCGTAAAAGTGTACTTATGGAAAGCAATATTCAGAACTAAACCTTTCAATAAGGACATTTCTATACTTCAAGTGCAGTGGAGGTTTGAATTTACAACAGGAAAAGGTGGTAGATTGACATTACATTGAGGCCAATTGGAGAACAGAGACCAAATTCATCTCTGGTGAATGAATCTTGTCCTAGCATGCTGCTGGAAATGCAAGGTATGATTTGTTTCCTATTCTTAGAAACGGGCCTGTAGTTTTTAATCTATTTAGCATTCACAGAGCACCTGACACGCTAAGATCTTTGTTAAGTGCATTATAGGCTGTGTAAATAAATTAGGAAGACAATAATGCATTAGGGATAATCTACTGACAAAAATTACAGGGCGGCATTTTTGCTAGGACCTCTGTGAAAGTAAATTCATGGGAAATGCTTCAAACCTTTCTGTGAGAAGAGCCCTAATTTATATTTCATTCACAAACAGCTTCTAGAAAATACTATGTGATGCAGATAAAGTCATCAGAACAAGATGATGCTAAAAATTCATAAATATGTTTACACTTGCAAATGGCAAATGTTACAGCTTTCAGAGCTGAGAGTATATTCAGGAATATTGTCCATATGCCTCTATTGGCTGATAAAGTAATGCAGCTTGTGTTACTCTAAATGAACATTCAGAGATTGGAAACTTGCCGTTGTTTGAGAATTTAGACCTTACTTGCACCTGTCTACAACTTCTGATTATCCTTTACAAATGTTTTAGCCCTAAGAAGTGTTTTCTTAAATTGCAGATACCTAAGCTGTTTACATTTGCAACTAAATAGTTGCAGTAGCTTGTATGGAATCGGTGCAACGGGGTTAAATTTTTGTTCATCTTTGTGAACTGTTACAAGGAAACCCAATGTAGAGATGTGGATATTTATCTAAGAGTATAAATAATTTTACAGAGCAGGGGACTTCAATTAAATGCTACTTTTTATGCCTTGCTATCTGTAACTGATTGATACTGGCGAACTGAGAAAGCAAAGTCCTCCATCACCTATATTCAGGAATGTGGAGAGAAAACTCATTAAATTAACATTAGCTTAAGAAAAATGAAACTTCCGAGCCAATTACAGTTTACTGTTGAGACTAAAACAAAAAAAAAAAAGAAAGAAAAAATGACCTTTGTGACAGTATATGTGACTTGAACAGGCAGTTTCATATAAAATTGAGAAGTTGCAAATGTCCTGCACTTGAGTAATGGTGTGCATGTGATCTTAGTTCTGCTTCATTAGCCCCTAGTGAATGAGTGGTAAATTTTTCCTATTTATACATCTTCTGTCAGGAGATCATAAACATAGCCTGACTAGTGCATGTTTTCACCGCTGCAATTTCATTTATATATTTTTTTGCAGCTTTGATGAATAGGTTATATTCCACTTGAATAAATTTTTCTTCTTTTCAAATATTCAGATAGGTATTAGCAGTGGTTAATTATGCACTCAGTACCTTTTGTAATAGAACTATCTGTCATTATGGCAAGCTTTTATGTTGTATTTGAGGGATTCAGTCTTCTCAGTAAAATATTGCTTTTGCAGTATGCATGGGAATGATCAATTTTATTTTCTGCTGATTTGATAATTTTCTACTAAAATTTAATCTTCTGTGCTATGGATTTTGTGGCCAATTGAAAGACTTTTCCCTCTGCTAATAAAATATCTAATGCTTCAGCTTTTTACTTCCCATTTCTGTAAGTATGCCTTTAGATTTTTCTGCTCTATGATATATTTGCATCTCCTTTTAAGGGTAAGAAATATGCAGATAGGTTATGTTTTCTGTGATATTCATTAATTCAACATATCTGGTATATTAGCAACATTTCCTTTTTCCTGGATGTTGCACCAGTGGTGGTGTTTTTTGTAGAATGTTAGATAAGCCCCTGGACATGCTACAGATACGGTGAATGTTACGTAGGTTGATGAATAGTTTGCTCTGCACAGTCTTTTTTATGCATATGCAAATCATGTTGCTGGGCTTGAATAGATTAAGTTTTATGTGATTCTGTACCTCTAATTTCTGCTTTTCCTGCTTTCATGTTATTTTTCCAGGATTTTCCAAGGCCTTGTAAGGGTTAGATACTTGTCACAACTGAATTTCAAGCAGTTTCAGCAATTTCTTAGCATTCTATAAACCCTTCAGTCTTAAACCCAGTTAAATTTAGGAGCAAACCAAATTTAAGTGGAAAGTGGTAATCTTTGAGATGCACCTGAGCAAGCTTTCCCAAAATGCTCTGCCAGTCCTATTGCACCACATTAGCCTGTAGAATGAAGCATGTTGTATCTCCAGTTTCTGGCAAAGTCTTGCTCTCCAGACCCTTCACCAGATTTCTTGCCCTTCTTTGGACCCATTGCAGTGCCTCAATGTCTTTCTTATGGTGAGGGGCCCAGAACTGAGCCCAGGATTGGAGGTACAGACTCACCAGTGCCCAGTACAGGGAGATAGTCACTTCCCTGGCCCTGCTGGCTATGCTATTTCTGATACAGACCAGGCTGCTGCTGACTTTATTGGCTACCTGGGCACAAGCTGGTTCATGTTCAGCCGTCAACATCCCCAGGTCCTTTTTCACCAAGCAGCTTTCCAGGCACTCTTCTCCAAGCCTGTATCACTGAATGGGGTTGTTGTGGCCCAGATTCAGGACTCAGCACTTTTCCTTGTTGAACCTCACACCATTGGCCACGGCCCATTGATCCAGCCAGGTCATGGTCAGGAGAATGCTGTGGGAAATGGTGTCAAAGTTTAGGTAGACCAACATCCACAGCCTTTTCCTCATCCATTAAAGCAGGTCATCTTGTGAAGGAGATCAGGTTAGCCAAGCAGACCTGCTGTTCATAAATCCATGCTGACTGGGCGTAATCACCTTGTTATCCTGTACATGACCTGTGATGGCACTCAGGATGATCTGCTCCATAGCCTTCTCTAGCACCAAGGTCAGGCTGACAGACCTGTAGTTCTCTGGGTCCTCCTTGCAGCCCTTCTTGTAGATGGGGTCACATTTGCTAATTTCCAGTCACTGGGACTTCCCTGGTTAGCCAGAACTGCTGATAAAGATGGAAAGTAACTGGTGAGCACTTCCACCAGCTCTCTCAGGACCCTTGGGTGGATCCCATCTGGACCCATAGACTTTTGTGTGACTCAGTAGTACAGCAGATTGTTAACCATTTCCTCTTGGATTATGGGGCAATCATTCAGCTCCCCATCCCTGTCTTTCAGCACAGGGGACTGAGTACCTGGAGAACAAATGTTTTTACTATAACAGACTGAGGCAAAGAAAGCATTAAGTACTTCAGCCTTTTCCTCAGCCTTTGTCGCTATGTTTCCCCCTGAAATTCACCCTTGTGAAAAAAGAGAGAGATAGAGAGCTGCATCTACATTTTTTTTCTGATGTAGCGGAACTTTCCATCATCTTGGCCATGCAAGTCCCGTGGCTTGTTCGTAAGGAGGATTGTGTTCCTCTTTTAGCCTCTACTTAGACACATCTTTCCATTAAAAAAAAAAAAAAAAGAGATTTCAAGGAACCCTACAATTAGTTTGTAAGTATCTATAGGTACATTGCACAGGTGTATAATAGTTCTACTCTGGGTCTATTACCCTAACTATATAATATCAAAGCACCTTTCAGTCTAACAGAATAATCTTGATCTGAGACAAAGATGTAAAGGAGAAAAAGGTATAAAAACCATTTTGATCAAGGTCACATGGATTGCCCAGAACATTAAATTAGAGCTACCACCCAGTTCAGCACCACCCCCCTCTCCTCCCAAAAACAAAAAAAAAAAAACCAAAACTCACCAAAACTAAAAAAAAGAACCCAAACAAAACAAACTTTTGCTGAAGGTAAACAGAAAAAATACAATTGGAGTTGTTTGGGGATTATGCCTCATGATGTTGTAGAAGTTCTTCAGGTAGAGAAAATGGCTCTTGCTCATGTTTTCATGGAAGGGTAGGTACATGTGTAAAAATAATTATGCTTAGATCAGCATATTTGCGGGTTAACAATCAACTGCTGATTATCTGCTGATTCTTGCAAAACAGAAAATTTGTTCTTATACAAACATTAATTATGGAATATCTGTCAGAATCATTCCAAACTGGTTTAATTATCACACAGGATTTATACCCTGTTTAACTGCATTTTACACTGAAGAAAGATACAGACCAGACCTCTTGCTAAAGCTCATTTTATATCTTCACATTTACTTCGGAGGTTAAGCTGACTGGATTGTCCTGGATGCTTTACTGTTGTGGTAGACAGTTTTTTTAGTAGCTCCCTAACCTCTGTTAATTACCATATCGGGATGAGGCTTCTGTGTCACATCAATGGATTTCATCTATTACATCCAATAAAACTGGTGTGTGGCGGTTATTGATGGGGCCTCAACCATCACAGTTTTATTAAGACCATTTTTACACCTAGGTTACAAGCTAACAGTGCCATTATCTCTCCCCAAAATCCCTTGGCAGTTAGTACCGCCAGCAGCAGTAGAAATTACAGAGGGATTAATCTCTGGCTTCAGTCCCCAAAAGCTTTTCTCTGGAGGTATAGAATGATATGTTGAACTGTGTTAAGCAGTAAAAGATTTAATGAAAAAAAGCCCCAAGTGCCTGCCTATATCAGAGTCGGCGGCTGGCCCTTTCCAAACTTGTCAATACCATTTTCTGTCTGTGCAGGCCTGCTGAGCTGCTGAGACATGCACCATGGCTTGGGCTGTTTTGTTGCAGTAGTTGCTTTTAAAAGCCTGACCCTGCAGAAGGTTTGTCGGCGGTCGATTTCAGAGGAAAATGAGGATATGGGGTAGAAGGAGGAGGGAATTACAGATCTCTTGAGAGTCCTTTTCATTCTTTAAGCTTATGGGAGAGTGTCTGGCATGGTGAGCAGAGCAGGGGGAGACAGATCCTGTGGATGAGGACAAAGAGTGACACTGGGCACAAAAGGGTGAGGGAGAGGCAAGGGGATGCTGTGACTTGGCAGGTCACTCCTGCAGCACCCTGCTCTGCCTGATAAGGGTGGGTTTTACAGTGGGGATGCTGCTGTGGACACACCTCCATGCACAGTGCAGAGGCACTGGGTTTGGGGAAGAAATGATAAGGAACACGATGAATAACTAACAAAGCTCATTTAACGAATGCAGTCATTTGCATTACAGTGCCAAATAGCTTTGCTCCCGGTGGCTGAGTGTCATACCCAGCTACAAATATTATTAGTATCATTTCAGTGACATCTAAAGCTGACAGTAGACTGTGTGGAGAAGTTAGGAGGCTTGAAATATTGCAGAAGAGGAAACTGAGAGAATAGCCAGCTGAGCATCTCTCACTTTCACTTGGGGTAGGGAAGTTATGGCAGGATTTCTAAAATAGGTTGCTTTGAGTTCTTGAGGGTTTATACAAGTAAAGGAGTATTACAAGACAGAACCAATATCATGTATACATCATGCTTTCTTTACATTTTATTACTAACTTTTTTCAAATGCCAAAGAAAATGCATGCTAATCAGATTTGGATATAGCTTCTCTGCATAGGTGATGCCTATAGGCACAGCATCTACACATCAGCAGATCAATCCTTATGACATTCCTGAAGATGCAGTATAAAACATTACTGCAAATCAAAGATTTGCTTGTGTATGGTTTTTGCATTGTTTTACTTTCATTCACAGTGTTTTCCAGTGAAATATAAATGGATTCATTTTGTGCAATGTTTTGTTCTTCATGCCTCATTTCCCAAGGAAAAAAAAAAAATCATTACTTTTAATGACAGTGAGATACCATACAGGTAAAGCATATTTCAATCTTTAGCCTAGCACAGACAAAGAATATAAAAATCCATGACCCAGAGACAACTGCAGGCTTCAGCTTCACCTCAAGTTGCAGTCTACCAACAAATCCCTCACTTGCATCGTCTGTTTCTTCAATTCAAAAAAACAAAGGACAGATAGAACTCCTACAATATCTCTGAATGTTAGTTGCAGATTTAACATCCATTTACAATCAATGCATGGACTTGATCCTCAGGCGCAGAAGGCAAGAACATTCTTGATTTAATAAATAACCTTTTATTCTTTAGTGTCCTTTTTCCTTCCTAGTGTTTATTTCTCTGGTCATTTTTCTTTAGACATTAAGTGGTCTGAACTCAGGCATATTGTACCATTTATGTGTATATAGTTCATACATGTTTATGTGCTCTGTATTTCCACTAGCTAGTAATAGCTAGTGGCAATATAGAAAATGGATGTGCTAAGTGTCAGAAAGTGGAAAGGTGGTAAATATTGCAAAGCACCTGTGTAACTCTTACAGGAGAGCTTTAATCTCTTGTTCTCTTTGGGGTACTTCCTTGCTGGAATACTAAGAAATTAGGAGAGTCCATGGAAGTTGGCAGACAAATGAACAATACCTGAAGAGAGCTAAGAAGCATTAAGAGCCTCAGACCTTCAGAAGTTTGGGGGCTTCATCATTCCTAAGAAAGCCAGTGATTGTGGATGATTCCCAGCAGCATTTAAGGCAGGAACACATTTGCACAGCCTGATTAAGCCTTAGTACGTTAGTAGGGGCCCCATCAGACTGTGGACAACTTACAACAATGACCACTCCTTCTCTGACTTGGGCATCAACAATTTCTGGTTTTCTGGTTTTCCTGTTGCATGATCATGTTTTGTTGTTGCTCCTGCTGCTAAGGAAGTTAGTTAATAATCTTCTCTACTTCTCTTGCTGTTGTGAAATAAAGACACAGAAAAGCCAAGAAGGATGGGGTTTGGGTTTTTTCCATTTTGTCAATAGGATTATGCTTTGGATGTTCAGTTCATGGATGTAATATATGATCTAAATCCAATCAAAATCGGCTTTGATGCTTGATAGGCATTTGGTCAGCCTACAGAAAAAAATCAGTGAGGTAACTGCTGTAGAATTTCAGTATCCTCTGTAAGAAAGCAGAATATCCTTTAAGCCAGTGTTTTGTAATACCATTATGGCTTTGGATTTTTGCAAGTGTATTTTGCAAATACTTTCATTCCAGTGGTCTCCCAGTCCCAGCTGGGAACACAGTAAGGAAATAAGAACAAATTAGCCAGAAAAATTGAGCTATTCATATCTTTTAAGAAACCTTTTCACTTTGACATAGTTCAGCTAAAAGTTCATACCTTAGTAGTAAACATCTCAGTTAAAAACCTGACTGTGCAATTAACCTGACTACTACAAAAAGCTACTTCTATTTCCAGGAGTAATAAAAGGAACTTCTTAATTGACAAAACATTTCCCCCACTGACATACTGACTTTCCAATCCATCGCAGTGTCAGAGGGTTATTGGCTGGAGTCTGAGGAGCTTGACTTCCAGTTGCCATTATTCATGTGAACTGTGACATGTTGTATGCTTTCTGCCTTTAAAAGCCTGTAGTGTGTGTAGATTTATTTCCAATTAAATAAATACAATTATGCATGATTTCTGAAAGTGTGTTCTGAAAGTTTGCCCTCAAAGAGGAAGAAGTATTTATTTAAAGCATTAATGGCTAGATGGGATCAACTCATTTATCTGAACAGGCTTAACCTGCTGGTAAGCTGCCTGGGAGGAAATCCCAGGTGTATACTGGCTCAATGCAATGGGGCTGTGATTCCTGACAGGGCCTCCTGCTGGCTCCAATATATGAACACAACTATAGCAACATAGAAAAGCTGTGAGATTATATCAGAACAGCACGTCACCTCTTTCCTTTCATTGCTGTAACTTACAGGCTTTACTGGGACTCTGTTAGAGCTTAAAATGCTAGATGCATAGAGGCAGTTTTTCATTTTGGAGATTTGTTGAGCAATAACAGTTTTACAGTATTTTTGCAAACAAAACATCATTCTTACAGTTTTCCAAGGTCCTCTACTACTGGAGGGTAATCCATTGTCACTACCTTCAGTTTTCATTCTCACCTCTGTGTGAATGTCCTTTTGTAGTTTAGTCTATTGCCACTGTCAAACCAAAATTGAGACATTCTTGCTTATTAATATATCATGAATACACTGCACCACCAGCAGAGCTTAATCTCTCCCACTGACTCCTAGTCATATTTCAGAAGTGTACAGAAAGTGAAAATGGGCCACTTGAAACATTTCAACCTGATTGGAAGCAATCTTTTTTTTCCTCCTTATCCTTGCAGCTCCCTGGTTAAAATTGTGCAGACTGCTGAGCTGAATACGGAAGCAGAAAGTGTTGTTCAGATGACCACCCATCACTTTGTGCTCATTGATAGGCTTCAAAGGAGAGTGCTGTGTGACTGGCAGATGCAAAGGAGCACATGCTCTGCTTTAAATTTGGCATTGTCAAAATAGCGAAGCACTCTTGAAGAAAGCCCGTTATTGGTAAGGATATGCAACATGGCTCAGTGTGTAGAGCTTCATAATTTATGTGAAGGGAGAAAAAGGGGAAGGAAAAAGAAAGAATAAATATGCAAGTAACAGAATGGTAGAGTTGAAGTTACACCTAAGGGTTGGCATGAAAGTGAAGCTCAAGAGGTTTGTTATCCTTAGGATGAGAGAGGTCTGTTTTTTTAAAGGTACAAATAAGAGTATCTCTTCTCCATGCCTGTGAAGGGTGAGACAATAAATAACGTGATTAAACTGCAACAATATAGGCTTGGATTTGAGTCCAAGAAAAAAAAGCATTACAAGAGTAAAAAGGATGGCTTGGAACTGCTAGTAGGCATCTGTTAGTAACAGGTTTTGAGAACAGATTAAATAAACTCCTCTGAGATAAATCCTTGAGACAGGGTGGATTAGGTGATCGCCTGAGGTCTGTCTAGGCCTATTTTTCAATGATCTTACATCATGTGTGTGTGCTGTGCTCACGTGTATGTGTGAGGAAGGAGAAAAAGGAGAAATGATGATTTTTACTTAGTAGGGGAGTTGCAAATCATCTCTCTGTTCTCTGATCCTTTTTGCAATTGCATATAAGAGTGAAAGGAAAATTTGACATTTTTTAGCATTTTAATGAAAATTGCATCTTCATTTGGTGTTCTGTAGACCAAGAATAGAAACTTGATGAAGAAAAGTGCAGTATAGCATCACTTGGATGTAGAAAGGGAATTAGAAAGTAGTAAATACGTGGCCTTATTTATATGATTATGCTTATTCAAGCTGAGCAACTAATTCTTCTGATAGAGCAGAACCTGAGGACTCTGTTTTTTGTCTGACCAAATTGCTCATGGTTTAGAGCCAGTGATAGGCAAGGGGGTGACCAAGCCCTGTGATTTCTGGTCTAGCTGCAGCCAGGCATGTCAGTGAGCTGCTGGGTCAGGGACCCAGTGTGGGTGCAGTATGCTATGGCTGTCCTTCTCCCTGCACACCATTGGGGCAGGGAGCAAGCACATTAGCATCTATGTGACCTTACAGAAGAAACTCTGTACATTTCCCATCTGAAACTTGCCTAAAAGCATCTTAGCCTTAGTATTTTGTGGGGTTTTTGTGTCAGGATGGTTGTACTCATTAAACCACTGAGGCATGTTGTGGAAGAGTTGATTTGTCAGAAAAGGGTTAATCATTTTATAGTCATGATAGTAAATCGGTGGTCTGTATTACTTTACAGATAGAATCCATTAAAAAGGTTGCACATTAAGTAAGACTCTTCTTTCTGCTCATGTATCATTGCTGTGAAGTTTCTCTGATCAATGTGCAGCTGTAAAATACTATTTTTATGTAGCAGCTGTCTGAGATGTGTCTTGCAACTGTTTTACGTGAATGGAGCTTCTTTTAGCAAAATATTTTCTATATGGTAGTTTTGTTCCCATCTGATGAGTATCATTTATTCCTATAAGTGAGTACATTAATGCTGTGGTTTGAAAGGAAGACAGCAGTTTAATTGCTTGTCTTATTTAGTCCACTAGAAATAATGAAATACTATAGCATTGAATTGTCATTTAGCTGCCATAGCCCTCTATGTACATAGAACATGGCATAGCAGAGTTAAATCATTTATTAACTCCTTAACAACATATATTTAATCAGTTTTCTAGTGCTTCAGACCTTGCAGTCAATAAATGCCTTTTACTTCCTTGCGTTTAATTAGTGTATGTTTGTCAAATTGCCTGACTTGTAAGCTGCAAATGGTACAAGGTAGCGAATTCTTTACATCATTAAATGGGACAGTTGTGAATTTTTGTCAGGATACCCTTGTAAGAGAAAACAAAATGAATCCAGTGAGTTTGTTGTTGTTCTGGTTTTCTTTTCCTAAAACTGCAAGGGAAAAATGTCTTGTAACCAGGCAGATTTCACAGTTATCATTGTAGTTTTGTTTCTCTATGCTTGCAATTAAAAACCTGGTGCATTGGTACAGTCTTCCATTCATATAGAAGGCTCTGTACAGGTGTAGAGTTTCTTGAGGTAGTGCTCACGTTTGAATCATAGATTATGTCCACTGAGGTCTAAGAGCTGGTTCCTTTTTTGGATTAGGCAACAGCATTTGATAAAACAAACACGTGAGCAGATGGATCTCTTACCAAGATCTAATAATGTAGTTTTAGTCAAATCTGAAACAGATGCCCTTCTGCTTACCTATTGTTGAAGCCATTTGCCACCCCTCTAATATTACACTGACACCAGGCAGGAAGGTTCTTTGTATTCCCCACTGAATTGGACTCCTTGGGTGCTAATTTAATAACTTCACAGTCCCAGAAACCAAAGGCAAATTTGCAGCACACATGCATTGCACCTCTCCCTCTACCAGCTGAGTTGACTGCCATGAGGAAGAAGATGCATTTGTTTATGTCAGTGGTATATGAGAGAGGAGTTGACAAGCAGGAGCACCTTAATGGCTTCAAACTACCTGTTAATGATTGTGGTGCTGGTGCCTGCCTGGCAGCCTCAGTCTCCAATTAAGCATCTGCCGGAGCTGGAAGCAGGGTGCTTAATTGGAAAGAAACAGATTCAGAACGGGTTACATTTTCTGCCAAGACAGATTTATCAACAAAGCCGTGGCTTAATCCATTGTATCTCCTTTCCTACCCCCACCTGGCTTTTCTCTCAGTGCTCCCCACTGCTGCAGGCACAGCCCTCAAGCAGGGCAGGTAGCAGATGGATGCTCAGCACCTTAGGGAGGTTTGGTTCTTCCCTAACCTTTTCCTGACCTGGGGCCCAGTGATGAATGCTGCCCTAATTGCTGACTTTTCTTTCCCCAGATCCTCCACAGTACGCATGCGGCCATTAAGATATATTGTCTAGTACACATTCAGGAGATCTCTTTGCAGCTATTTTTTACATAGAACTGATTGTTTAATTGCAGATTAAAGATTAATGCAAGTATAATGATTCCATGAGGACACTTCAGACAAAAGCATCCTGCATCAGGCAGCCTGCGTCCATTTTTCAATTTGGCCATAAATTTGGCTGGGAATTAAATAGTAAGTAGCCGTGATTGCAACACTGGTCTCTGAAGGCACTCACGGGAATGAAAATAAATGAACAAGCTCTCACACAAAGCATGTTTCATTATGGTCATTAGTGGACAGACCCTCAGCAGGGACTGAAGGTGAAATTGTCTACAAGAAATGTTGGCACATGTGTGATGAAACTGAAATAGCAAGGAAGTGGGTACAAAAACGTTCAGGTCACAGGGCCTATGGATGACAAACTTGTTTTCCTTGCCTGTGAGTGTAAGGCACAGGAGGTGCAGGCACGGAGAGACCCTTGGTATGGATTTCAGCATTGCCGTATCTTATCTTTTCAAGAGTATGAGCATGTTGGGGAAAATGCTTACAGTGTCATGAATGCATAATTGTGTATGTTATTTATGTATCACAAGTTACTACAATTCATTACCCAGGTGATTTTGATGAATTATTAAGGTTTTGCTTTCTGTTATGTTTTTCAGGTAAGGGTCTTTTTATTTTCCTTAAAATCCCCATCTGAATGGTAAGTTTTTTCTTTATCTGAATTTCTCTTCCCTTGCGTGACTTGCTGTGAACAGAATCATAGACTATTTGGGTTGGAGGGGATGACTGGAGGCCATCAGTTCCAGCCCCTTCACAGAGCTGAGTTAGTTTTATACAAGTTGCTTAAGGCCTTCTCTAAGGATGGAGGCTGCACAGCCTCGCCAAGGAAACTGTCTCAGTGTCTCGCTACCTTTGTGACAAAGCATTTTTGCTGATGACCAAGTGGGGTGTCCCTTGTTTTATCTTGTGTCCACTGGCTTCTCTCCTGCTCCTGTGCATCAGTGGAAAGAGCCTGGCCCTGTCCTCTCTGTATCTCCCCACAAGGCTGTTGGTGGACTCAGTAAGATCTCCCTTAGCTTTCTGAAGGTCCTGGAACCTGTCTTGTGAGATGGGTCTGAGTTTCAGGTTTCTGAAGCACTGAAATGACAAATTATTTCAGCTCAGTTTGGTTAAAACAGCTTTCTGGGAACTCCCCCGTGTCTTGTTGTAGCTTTTGAAATACTAGCAACCACTAATTGTGAGTGATAAAATCTCCTATTTCTTCTGTGTTACTAGCATTTTCAGTATAATTGATGCTATTTTGAGACTGACTAGCAATCCTAAAGTTAAAATTATTCTTCTGAAAAAGCATTATAACAAAGTACTTCCTTTTTGTTGAGTAACTAAAGGAATTCACTCGGGGTTTACTGAAATGTAACTAAAGGAATTCATTGGGGATTACTGAAGTGTGTTTGACTCAGCTTGCGAGACATTTGGTGTAACTGGAATAAAAGTGATGATATCTTTAAAGTACTCAGTGTTTTGGGGTTTGTTTGTTTTCTATTAATTGAAGAGTCGGAAGCATTTGCTTAAAAATAAGGTCTCATTTGCTCCAGTGTCTAGCAGCATTTTTGCTTTTTCTTGCATCTTTGAAGTTGTACTTGTTTCTGTAACTTGTTAAAGGGGCACTAATTATAGTCTCAAAAACAGAGATATGATTTAACATCCACAGGAAGTTATAGAATGAGATGATGACATAAATAATATACCGATAAAGCTAATTTTGTGATCTTACCATCCATCTATGTTCCTCCTTTTGTCCTATTTTTTCCTGTTTCAGGTTTTTTTTTTGTTCATATGCTGATCTGAAAATTCTTCTAAGCACACATTGTTGGCTTTGTATTCATATGAAGCCAGGACATCAGTTTCTCCATAAATCCACTACATTTAATAGCTGTTAACATGATGATGCATTTAATAAAGCTATTTTTTTTTAATTCCTGAACATTGGTGGAAATCTACCTGCACATGCACATGTCCCTCTGTGTAGGAGAAAGCAGATACTCTGGGGCAGTAGTGTTTTGCTGTATTCCCTGAGAACAGTACAAAAAAATTGCTGCCCACTGTTACCTTACTATCTGTACCATCAAGACAGAGGCATGTTTAATTCCTCCTCTACCCCATTTCACAGTTTTTGGTAGAGATCTCCTTACTGAGCCCTGTCTGACTGCCCAGCCATGTGCCTTGTTGGCAGACCTCTGCTCATCCTGCTCTTTGCAGACTGCTCTGCTCCTGCCTGCAAGATGCTCCACTCTACAGATTGTTCCATTTTAAGAGTCAAGAGCGCCACTGTGTTCGAGCTGCATCTACTTTACCAGCCCATACAGATGAGCTTGGGTAGTTCTGGTATTCACCAGCTCACTCCCAGTCAACCAGGTTAAAGACTTATCTTTATAATTGGAAAGTAGAAAGCCAGCTACTTTGTCTGGATATTAGCCTTTTTCTTTGATGTTCTACTCATTCCCTTTTCCATATACAGATGACGATAAAACTTTAGGGATCATCTAAGCCTATCCCAAAGTTTATTTCTTATTCAGTGGTTAAAAATTAGCTTACTCTTCAGTAGAGCAACATAAAGCAGCAGGCAAATGAAAGTCTCTTGTAACACATGGAGAAGTAATGACCTATGGCTTGAGGGTTAGGGCCAAGATCCAGCAAACTGTTTAGGATCTTGAATACTTTTTAAACTGTACCTTTTCCATTTCTTGAAGGAATTGAGAGCCTTTGAACCAGAATCCAAGTGTTTTCCTTCTGGGGAAGGAATAAGGAGTCTGTTTGCTAAATAAGTGTCGTGGTTTGAGGCCCCCCTCAAACAGTTCTGCTCACTCCCCCCTCTTTCTTCCCCAGTCCCGGGGAAATGGGAAGGAGAATCAGAAGAATGCAACTCCCACAGGTTGAGATAACAACAGTTTAGTAACTAAGGTATAACATAAATCACTACTGCTACCACC
>JASSUY010024784.1:0-29265 GCA_032466535.1 Forpus xanthops
CTCAACCTGTGGGAGTTGCATTCTTTGGATTCTCCTTCCCATTTCCCCGGGACTGGGGAAGAAAGGGGGGGGGGGGGTGCGCAGAACTGTTTGAGGGGCCTCAAACTACGACAAGTACTTATTTATACCTCTGCTGAATCAGTTTAAGAAAACTATTTAGTGCCAACTTTCTGCAAGTTTACCTCCCTAGGATGCTCACTGCAGGGTCAGAGATGCAGGACTGCATCAAACCTAACTTAGATCAACATCTACATCATCGTTACAGTCCAGACCAAGAGCACGCTTCTCAATGAATCTTCAAATCATTCTCATCTATTGTGCTTCAGCTTGATGTTTGATCATGATGTTTGAGAAGCTTGAGCAGTCTCACATCAAGAAATTTGGATTTACTTTCATTGAAACTAAATCAAAGATATGCAGCCCAGAAACACTCAATGCATGCTGATCTTTAACTGGTGTTAAAGTGCACGGGATGAGACTAGAATTACAATGATATAAAAACGCCCAAAACATGCACCATGAATGCTAGGGCCCTAACACCAGCAGTTTCTTCCTATGGTTCCATTCACCTCATCCCCCAGCACTCGCTGCTTTGCACCTAGCTGGAATCTACCATGAAACTACATGCTAACATAATGCATAAACAACATGAGGTCACTGGATTCCTGTCAACTCCAATGGTAGGGCTGCGGTTCCAAGATATTAAGAAATTAAACAAGGAAAGAATATATTTAACTAGCAGATACCATACAGTCTACAGATATTTTATAGTACAGCTCACCACAGCCTCCATTAAGTCAATAGTTTTAAGTCACACTAAGAAGACACTTTGCCAAGCTGAGCCATGTGGAATCATCACATTCATGTTCCACGTGGAGGAAGTACAAAAGAGTTGCATTACAAGGGCTACAGAAAGCATTAAGCATCACGATTAAGATGTTCCACCCTCACAAGTAGCTCAGAAGAAGGTCAGGTGCCTCCCGCTTGGCATCAGAAATAGCAGTGACACATAGCACAGCCATTTCTACCTGTCCCTACTCCCACATGAGCCATACCAGTTGTGCCAGCTCCAGCCCCGATAAACAGCTCTGTACGAAGGCAGGCACATTACTTCCTGCTCCTAAAGCTTTGATCCTCTATATGCTGGGCAAACAAACTACTGCTGCCACAAAGAATGGAGGTAGCAGAGGAGGGACTCTGCAGTTTAAGATAATACCAACCTCATATACCAAATATTGACTTTAGGTCTTTTTTTAAGCAAAGGGCCCTGAGCCATCAGGCCTCTTGCATTAGTTCATAACAACATACTGCCAGTGGAATTGAGAGATTTCCGTGCTATTCCATGTACATTTTCTTTTAAGCATATACAAATATTTCCCAATCTGCTGTAAATTGATTACTCCTGTGGTGTACTGTTTCATCTAGTAGCAGATGACTTCAGAGTCAGAGAACGTAAATCTGTAGAATTTTTTAGCCCAGGTGCTGGGCAAATGAACCTTGCTTTCAAGCACCATAGAAACCTTCAATATGAACAAGCACACAGACCCAAGCTGATTCTACATAAAACCAGATCAGTCGTGCCCACCACAAACACCCTGTTGGCACACAGCAGCAACTTTGTTTTCATCCCAACAGGATTTGCTCCATTTGAAGCAACAGCCTTCATACAACTAAGACATCCCACATCTCAGTTCTTTTAGGTTCAGTGCAGCATTAGATGAGCAATAGCAATCCATCTCTACCTTACAGAGTCAGGCCAGATTCCTAGCAAGACCCCTTTCCACTTCCCCAGCATAAGAGCTGATCAAACAGACCTGTCCCTGCCTGAGCTCACAGTCATGCAGTGCTGTGCTGGGACAGCTCAGACTTCCAGTCCCTGACCTCCTTCCTCTATCAGATTAAAAACCTAGTCTTTTTAGAAGGGAGTTTAAAAACCAACTCTTTCCAATCAACCATTTTTTCTTGGTTATCAAGAAAATATATCATTCTTCTGGAATACAGTGTATCTTTTCTATCATAATTCACCAATATAAAGCTGCTGGATATATGTCTACTTTACAATATTGCAAACTTAATGAGTACTTCCCAGTGTTTATAGCAAACTTATTTTAAACTGTTACAAAGATAGCTATTGGGGGAGAAGTCAAAGTAAACACATATGGGGAGCCCCCCCAAAAAAACAGCAACAAAATCACTTTCAATCATTGTTTAAAATTTACAGCATTCAATATTTCATTTGGGACTTGCCCAAACTTCAGCATCAGCAGCCCAGTTACCATCATTTTCCCATTTTGATTAAATACTACAAGCTTAAACAGAAAGAAAAAACTACCATTGCGAGAAAGGAAGAAATAAAATGGAATAAAAAGCAGCTCTGTTATTTTCTCTGAAGTATGGGGTCCTACCATATTTTATAC
This sequence comes from Forpus xanthops, assembly GCA_032466535.1. NCBI lineage: Eukaryota > Metazoa > Chordata > Aves > Psittaciformes > Psittacidae > Forpus > Forpus xanthops. The sequence continues at coordinate 2,418 of JASSUY010024784.1, forward strand.
TTTCTAATGATAATGGAGACCTTATTGCCTCCTTTTGGTATATAAAGCAGGCTTATCAGAGAGACGGAGAGATACTTTTTACAAGGGTATGTGACAGGAGAAGGGGGAATGATTTTAAACTGACAGAGGGAAGATTTAATTGAAAAGAACTGTCATGGTTTAAGCCCAGCCAGCAACCCAGACTGTCTCCCCAGAAAAATCTTTGCGCTCACCACAGGAACTTAATCCCCTTCTACAGTATGCAAAAGTTCTGACTGAGCTGGACCAGTCCTGTTGGCAGACCCTCTGGTGTTTATCAACCAGGTGGTCTTTGGTAAAGGTGTATCCCAGTGTTTGAAAGTCCCACCACCCATTGCTCTCAGTGTAGTTTTTAACAGCTCATTGTGCTGCTTAGCCTGCTTAATTGCAGCACATTTCACACTTGTGAATAACCTGGCAACAGTGTCCACCGTTAAGTCCACCCCTCAACCATGAGCCCATCTGCATGTTGCACCTCTGCCCTGACAGGCTGAAGTGTCATCAGCCCACCAGGCCAAAAATAATTCACCCTTATGTTGCCAGTATAAGTCCATCTGAGCCACTTCAATCTTAGCAGCTTTATCCACTTGTTGGTTGCAATACTGGTGCTTCCATCGTTCTCTACTGTGAGGGTGGTAAGGCACTGGCACAGGTTGCCCAGGGAAGCTGTCCCATTCCTGGCAGTGTTCAAGGCCAGGTTGGATGGGGCTTGGATCAACCTGGCCCAGTGGAAGGTGTCCCTGCTCATATTCTCTTTCAGGGTGTTTCACAAGACACATTCTGTGACTTTCACAGATTTCTTGTGATCCACAAGATCTGTCAGATCCCTCATTAAAGTTTCTCACATTTACAATTTTACATCTGCAGCTAACAGACAAGTCTGCAGAATTTGGCCAAATTAAAACTAATTTCAGCCACTGAACAAGCCTCCCAAACAATACCTTTTCGCTGCTATGCCGCTGACATCCCAATCACAAGTTCTCAGGCAGTACAATGGCAAGCCAGCTTCAGCTACTGTCAAAGTCAGTGGTAAGGCAATTTGAGTAAATTTTGCTTTTTTCTTCTTCATTTTCCTTTCTACCCTGCAGCGTCTGCTATTTTTCATCACTCTTTTTGTAACTTGCTCTACGCTGCATCACCCTTTTCTAGCATAAACATTCTCTGCTTAGAACAATAATCACGCTACATCAATAGCTTGCCTTAAAGAAAAGAAAATAAAACCAAAAATTGCAATATACTCACAAGACTGTCTAAAGACAAGAGCCTTGCTTCTGTCAGCACAGAACTGGTCCATCTGAAAGCTGCCCTGGATCCACCTGGCATTTTTAGATTGGGCAAGTCAATGGTACATTCTCCAAGAAATGACTCACCAGAAATTCTTAATAAAATATGTCTAATTTTATAGCCGAGTAAGACAGGCTGAAATAATTAGGAAAATGAACAACTAAAAACTGTGAAGAACATACACTTTTTCTCCAAAACCATTTAAAGTATTGAGAAACTACTGCATTCTAACAGTAATCATCTCAAACACCAGCTTCTCGAGCTGGCTCCCGCACAATTAGTAAGCTACTTTGCAAAGGAAATTAAACAGTGTAGCAGAAATCCTGCCCAGCAGCCTGCCCTGAAGCTTTAGAGATGTCAGCCAAGCATGCCTCATTTTTCTGCTTCAGGCTCCCATAATTGTTCAGACTGCATTTGAGTGGTTACCACTGTGTATAATAGAACACACTTAAAAAATTAAACATATGTCAAATTTCACTTCCCTAAAGCAAATCATCTCCTAATAATTTTACAACTGTATCCTGTAGATAAGTCATCATTACTAGCCAGCTGGAAAACAAAACATTTTAGTGATACATTCCCCACTGCAGGTATATTAAACCAACACTAGAATCAGCATCTGATCAAGCTTTCACCAACACTATGGGAAATATTTGTCGAAAACTTAGTTGCAAACTTGCTGAATATTAGAATTGCAGATTCGATTTATCCCTTGCTTTTAGGAGCAGGAATTGCCAGACTCCTTCCTTCACAGCAAAAGACAACATGAAATAGGAAGAATTAGAGTAACATCTCTGCCACATATAGGCATTTAGTACTACCTTGTCAGGACAGAAGAGGACAAAATGGTTTTTACCTGGGAAGTTATGCTAGGAAGTAGCACCAGACATCAGTTTCTGTTTATCTCCTTCAGTCTGATTAGAGCCCACTGCAAGAAACCAGCCTGGAAATGAGAGCTAAGACCTGCAGGAAAGATAGCAGACGTCTTCACAAAAGGTGAAACGCTGCTGTCAATATGAGATGCAGAGAAAACTATGAATCTTAGAGGGCACAGGGGGTCACATTTTAAAAGAAGCACACTGCATTTTCTGAAGTCATGACTCAGACACTGCTACATATATAGATTTACGCCTCTTCTTCTCTTCCTTCAAGTCAATTTTTTAACATCTATTTGGCAAAACATTCAAGATGAGTCATGAAACACCAAATTACAAAAGCTGATAAACCAAAGCCACTCCAAAAAGCTCTGAAAAACAAAAATACCATACCTCATTCAGATTTAGTTCAAATCCAACGCACCAAATAAGCAACAAAAGTGCCACAGGGTCAACACCTATTCACAAGCTTTTCCCTTAAAATCTACATCTAAAATGTTTGAAGCTGAAGACACTGTGGCTTATCTTAATTAAAATTCTTTTTACAAAGTCATACTCCAAAAGAACCCAACCACACAGACAACCAAACAAATGTATTTGAATCATATAAAAGTTTCTCTCCTTGGATATCAGGACCTTATGATACTACAAAAGCCTCAAGTCATCTGGCAGATTTTTTTCAGGACTCTTTTAGCCAAAAATGACAGCATAACCATAGCTCCTGGTTACAAATTCACAAGTAACAAAAACAAAAAAGTCTTTGAAAGTTTTGGGTTTAAATCAAAAGAAAACTCCTTTCTCTCTCATAAAAAGAAAATATTAAAAAAAAGGAGGGGGGAGAGGAAGAGGAAGCGGGTTTGATAGATGGCCTACAATTTGGCACATATCTAATTCAGAATGACAATTAGTATTTCTGCAAACATGGCAAGAATCTGGCTTTGAAATACATTTATGGAAACTTAAAAGCATCATTGGGAGCATGCACAAAATGTTCCCTTCATCTTTAAAAACAGACATGATGCAATAGTCTGAATGGTCCCAGATTGGGATCTTGCAAAAACCACAGAATATGCTTAGCAAAAAAAAAAGGCACAAGTGTTCCTATTCAACTTCATGCTGCCAGCACAGTCCATACAAATTATTGCATTAATAAATTTTATTTACTTTTTAGTGTGGGCATTTTAGTCAATATAAAAAAAAAAATTAATTAACTGAAGACTGAAAAGCATAGAGAGAAATCCTTATGCAGTGGATTTTTACAAAACCCACTGTAATGGCAAATATTCAAGGGCACTCTACAATCTCATTCAGATAGTTTTAAGGAGATAAATCTGCTTCATTAGCTCAATTACGTTCTAAAAGTTCAGAGATCAAGTACTCTAAACATCCATTTGTAACTTGAATTTAGAAGGATTTAAGCATATTTTGAGATGACGATTTAAGCCAACATGGCTCGCAATACTTCACAATAAAAGAAGGTCTGAAAGTGAAGACATTTTCTCTAGGTTACTTAACTGCAAACTGGTTAGAGCAAGGTTAGCCTCAGATTCAAATCAACTCACTGAAGGCACTGCCTACCTTATGTTTTGAAAGTCTTCAAAGAATGGAAATAAAACAGCCACCCTGGGCACCTTTTCTGCTACTCAACACTCATAGCAATCTTTCCCCATTGTGTCCAATAGGAATTACAATTGTCCTAATTTGCAGCCACTGATTTATATTTTTTCACTTTGCCTCCAAGGAAAGTGTGTCTTTCTCTTCTCCAAGCTAAATGAACTCTTTGCTCACTATATTCACCAGTCTCCTAATCACACTCAACTCTGTACTTTTTTGTCATCCCCTTTGCATTTCGTCTGAGGGAGAAGCAAAACCAGACACTGAGTTTTAGAGTCAGCCTTATGAGTGCCAGGTAGTGGGGAATACTCACTTCCCATGACCTGCTAGCTACTATCCTGCTTGTGCCATCTAGTACACAATGAGGTTGATCTTTCCTAGGTGCTGGATTATGCATTTGTCTTCTTGGAATTGCAGGTTCCTGTTGGCCCATTCCTCCAGTACTACTGCAGCACATCAACCATTCCCTCCTCATTCATTGCAAGGCTTTTTTTAGGTACTTGAACATAATATAGAGCACTTGAAGAAACCAGGCTCCTGTGGGTGTCCATATCAGCCTACCCTCCAGTTTTGCTCCCAGTAATTCTTCTGTACTCCCATTTGGTTGAAACACACCAGAAGAGCAGCATCTCCAAAATAAAAGCTGCACTACCTTTTTTTGCACAGTCAGCACTGAAGCATCCAAATAGCAGTCCTCCCTAAGCAAAAGATGGGAGGACTGCTCCAATACTCTCACTCGTTTAACCTCATGGCTGGCTAATCACCAAATATGTAGCTTAGAAACAGCTACAGAATGTGCTGTGTCTTGCACAGCTAATTGATAATAACACAGAATAATTGGTATTTGAAGAATTCAGTAAGGGAGCAGAGGTCTTATGAGGGTTTATGAAAAGCTGTCTGGGGCAAGGGATACCAATGGCTGCAAAAAGAAGACGAAGTACCTGAACCTAAGTTCATAAAAAGCTAACCATACCTCCACCATTCTCAACGCATTCACTTGAATTAGTAGTTCGGATTTCAGAAACATGAAGGAAATCCTTTTCACTGTCCCCAAATATTTTATAATTACCAGGCATAATGCTGGAGACCCAACTATCCACATAAAAAGTAAAATCAAGAGGAGAGAAAAATCAGCAATATAACCTCAGCTTTTTAAAAAACATAGGTTAGGATTTACCCCTTCAATCACTGCTCAAAACTGCAAAAGCATGATACAGCAAGACCGAGCAGCTCTGTCTTGACAGAAAATCAGTCTCTTACTTCATGGAGATGGCAGGCTGTGTCTTATTCCACTAACACCACACAGGATCATCTCATTTCATAAAGAGATTTATTTCATCTGCTCTGCATCCAGCCTGAGGCTTCCTGCTACTAGTTATCTACCAGGGCAGGTTTTCTTCTATTACCCTCACATTAAAAGCCATTTATATTACAAATCCATATATGTATTTTATGATTCATTCTTAGTAAGGGTGCAGCATTAAGATTGAAAGAGCAAAACCTCTTCCCACAAAATTAGCATCTAGCAAGATGATGAATACATCAAAATTAAAGGAAGCTATTTTATGCACTCTCAGTTGTGCTCTTACTTAGAAGAACCATGCTGTTAATTCACACACAGCCCTACAGCTCATGCAGCTACAAGAAATGCCTTCAAGCTCTCTTCAATTTGCAAAGGGTTGCATCCAAGACTTGCTTCTAATTTCCCCAATCCCAGGCACCACACCTTCCTGTCTACAGGAGACTAACGCCCCCCCAGCGCTTCCACTGACCCCATTTCAAAATGGCATCTCATTTTACCGGGCTTCAGAATAGAACCAGCTATGATAAACACAAAAAGAAGTGCTGCTTGGGACACTGAGGTTTTAAACAGTCCATGGCCCTCTCTTCAGATAGTCATCTGAAACTCTGCCAGTGTTCCCAGGCAGCTTGCAAATCTAGCTAAATTGTATGAAGTTTTGTACTAGAAACTGTGAACCAAAGTATATTGTTCACTTAACCACTTTGGAAACCAAACAGATGGGCTCTGCTTTTCAGGAATGGTTGCTTTAGTCATTTATAGAAAATATTTTCTTATAGCAATTCCAGCAGTCTGAGGATGAAAGAATGACCCTGCATGATCTCTCCCTACTCATTCCCATACCACTGCCTCTACCCTTGCGCTCACAGCTATGCTGCTCCAGGGTGTGCCTGCTTAGTTTGCTGCCAAATTAGCCAGCTGGTTCTCTTCCAGTTGGCCAATGTCTTGAACTAGATCATCCCATGGACACATGATCACTAAATCTGCCAAAAGGGAAGATTAAAGAACATAATGAAATAGGCACCATCCAAGGGACTGACCGTATCAAGAAATGATGGATCTAGCACTTCCCCTAGCAGTTTGTTTTAGTAGTTAATAACTACCCCCAACAGAAATATTTAGATATTAAGATGGTGCAAACAGCAACATAATTTACCTTATGTTTTAGGCAACCTTATTTTAGTTAGTCTTGCATTTATTGATTTATGACAGTACTAAGATAAACACCATAAAAGCTTTCAAGTGATGGGAACATTGAAGTCCAGCCCAACTGCAGAAAATCAGGAAGGACAGAGGCATATTTTTTACATACTGTGTTCAATTGTCTTCTCAAAGAATATACATTCCTGAGGATAGCCAAAAACCACAGAAATATAAAAAGCACCTCAATAGCAAGTTCTAGCTGTACAGAGGCTATTTTCTTTTTAAAAGTATCATTACACCAATTAAAAAAAAATAATTTAGAGGCACAGTTTTAAAAGGACACTTGGCTGGCTTAAAATGGATGGGGGAGGATGACAATGAGGTTTACAAGAGCATTTTAAAAATCAGGAACAAGAAAGCTGTGAAATAATCAGTTTGCTGGATCCTAAACACTTAGGGAAAGCAGTTAACAAACACTCAGAAGAAACTTAAAAAAAAAAAAAAAAAAATCTCAGTTTCGATCTAATGCAAGGTAATTGCAGGGTACAATGGAAAAGAAGCAGCACCCTCCATTCCCTGGCTCATGAAATAAAGTCCACTCTCTTGCACAGGAGCTAATGGCTGTACAGATTAAGGTAATTCAGACTACTGACATGATGGCAAACCTGGTACAAGGGCTTCTTCCACACCAACCAGCTTGTCAGCTCTTACCATGGACTCAGACCCCTAAAGCCATGGCAAACCAGGAAAAGGCATCACAAAGCTCAGGCGCTTTTTGGCAGCAGCCAAAAGCTATCTCTGCTGAAGCACAGGGTGAAACTGCATCACAGGATGACTTCAGGAAAAGAGATATTACCTGCAAAGCAGCCTCCAAAATTCTGTTAATAACTAAAGACAGAAGTTCAGAGTTGAGTGATGTAATTCTCCTTCACTAGAGAGTGAAAACTTCATGAAACTAGTAGTTTCATTTCTTCAAGCAGCAAAGATGGAGAATTTTCTCCCCTTAGCCCCAAAAATGCATTAAATGGAAATTACTTGAAGAGTCTGGGAAGGTTGCTTATTGTCCTGTTTTTGTACTTTCCTGAAATGAAGAAACAATGCAGCTTGGAGGAGGGTAGTGGGGGAGAATAAGTAGAATTAAGGTAAACTGGTTTGTTTCTTATAAACCCACAACTGAATTAAGAGCTAAAATTGGAAGACAGTAATTTCTACAAGGCAGGACTTCAAGACTGCTGCTAATGTGCTGTGGCTGACACTGCAGTAAGTAGCATCCTCACCCTTTTCCTGTTTCCATTCACTCTTCTTACAACCATGAGCTCAGCTTCATTTCTGGAGAGTCAGCCTAGCTAAAAAACAACCCAGGAAGATGGGAAAGTTTTGAAAGAGTCAGTCTGTAGAAGCAAGGGAAGAGGACAATACTCACTAGCCAGAGGTGAAGGGTGAGACTTTATTTCCTCACCAGTTTAAATAGCTCAGGCCACATATACAGTTAAAAACATCTGACTAAGACTGACCACTTAATAATTCTATCCAAGAGGTAGAAACTGACGACTTCAAAGTCTTCTTTAAATGATAGTCAGGCAAGTTTCCAGGAACTTAGGCAAAACTGCCTTCCTTAAAACTAAAATAAGGATCACCAATAAATCCAGCCCACAAAAATCTAATTACAGCAGTCAAGACTCAGCTACTAAAGAAGAAAAAAACAGAAAAAAAAAAATTAGATTACTTAGTACTGCTTAACTCAAAACCATTCACATATTCATCCACTGTCAAAAAGTATCATGTTTATGGCCGTTCAGGTCCTATTAAGAAAAGATCTTAAGTCATTTAAATAATTTAAAATAATACTTTATCTGTTTGAAGCAATAAAGATGATAAAATTAATTTTGAGTTTCTTTCTCAATAATGTCAAATCTAAAAATCAAAGTTTATAATCACAAAGCTCTTCAGGACTAAGGCACACAAGCAGACAAAGTTCTGCTTTCTCCTCCAGAGATCAGTGGAGAGCTCCAACTGCAATCCATCACAAGTCATCACTGTCCACACTGCTGAAATGGTTCAATTTTTTTAATAATTCAGAATATTAGATTCTAATGTTTTCCATTGACACAAATCCTGCCTAATACCTTGAGCATGTAACAGGCAATATATATTCCTTTAAGAAAAGTTAACTTTATATGCTAAATGACCTCATATTATGTTCTCTCCAGTATAAATCACCCAAAAAGGGGAAAGATTTAACTCATCTGGCAGACAGACACATACTATGACTTCTCCTACAGCCTGATTTAGGACTCTGGTAATGTCAGGTCTTAAATTTTTCAGGAAATGCAGATACACTGTTCAAAACTACCTACAGTGCTTTGTTCTCTTCATTCAAGATTTCTGAAAAAGCAGTATTTCATACTGATTTTATACAAAGTCAATTCTGCATACAGCTAAAGCAATAAAACATAATCCCACCTAAAAAGACTTGCTGTCATTAGTGAAAGAAAGTAAACAGCTGTGCTGACACCACAGCACTATTCAAATGATTTCAGGTTTACACTAAGTACCATAGAATAACTTAGGTAGAGAGGAACATACAGAGGCCATCTAGATGAACATCCTTCTCAAAACAAAGCTACCATCAAAATTTTTAGTATGCTTTTATTTAACATAGCAAGGGAACCCTCTAGAAAAGAGGTGACTGAACAGATAGTTTTACGTTCAGTCCTGTTAACAGCTACTGTGACAGGACAGCGAAGGGTGATGCACAAGCAGGGTTACACTCACGCCATCATGGCAACAAAGTTATGTAAAATTATTTCTCATCTCAGCATGTTCAAGACAATAAGGGAGAGCAAGCAGGGCATATCCTAGATACTTAGTAAATTCACAATTCAGAATAGAATATAAGAACCTAAGTCACTTCAAGCACCTTCGTGGCTGCTCCTTCTTAACAAATAATTATTAAGAAACTGGGTTAGGGAAATACCAGAGAAGCAGTCATATGTGACAGCATCTCCAAGGAAGCAACATGGATGGGAAGAATAAAGCAATGGCAAACAGACCGAGACAAACCAGGAAGCTGCCTCACTTAACCCCAGACAGTTCAGTGCTCTGGACCACACATTTCCTGTGTTTATGCAACAGAAGCCCACTAAGGGACAAAAAAAACCCAAAACCCTAAGGCAGGCAGAGTGCAGAATGGTAGTGAAGGTGGAAAGATTTAAAAGACCCTACCTAGCTGAAACAAAAACTCTAAGAACTGTTAAGACAACAAAAGAAGTCAAGACAGCAAATTAAATTATACCTCTGCATAGTGTTGAGTCTTGAATAACATGCAGAGTCCTGAACAATTCTCCACAAGAGGAAAGTGCAGAAAAAATTCAGATAACCATCCAGTAAAAGTGACCAGCACTCAGAATGGCTGGCACAGGAGGAATGTAGATGTAGAGAGTCTTTCAGTTTGAAGTCACCAATCATCCATCATTTCTCAATAAGCAAAGGAGTCATGAAGAACAAGCAGCAGCTTTGGGGGGAAAAAAAACTCGTGCTGAAAAGACGTATTTCCCACCACCCCCCCCAATCATGCTAAACAGACTTTCACTACCACAAGCAGTTGTGGAGGGTGAGAGCAATGTTTTTCTTTGTCACCCTTTGCTCCATACCCATCCATACAGGCCTAGTGAAGCTACAAACACTTGGAGCATGTCCATTAATTATTAATTACCAGACCATGGTTTTTAATTTTACATATAAAATAAGAACATTCTATGGTGGATCTGCTTTCCATATAATTTTCCTCCCTACCTGCCTCACAGACAGAACTCTCAGCCCAGCAACTCTTACATTCTTGGAAAAATATAAAAAACAGAGCTGAGCTCGTCAGATTTCTCCTCTACCTTAACCAAAAGCCAGCATCCATCAACTGCGCCCAGTTATCGTAATTTGGTTTCCCAGCAGCTTAGGCATCTCTCCTCCACAGGTCAACTTTCTATTGCCTCTTCCCTTAGCATTTTGTCTAGAATTGAAAAAAATTATAAGAAAGAACTTTGCTCGCCATTGCCTGTACAAGAACAGCTACTATGTCAACATTAGGCTCATCAAGTACCCTGGTGTAGAAGGGTTGCAGTAACTTCTACTTCTGATAAGTTTTTGTTTGGTTGGTTGGTTCTGTTTGTGTTTGGGTTGTTTTTTTTTTTTTTTTTTTTTTTTTTTTTTGGGGGGGTGGTTTTTTTGGGTTTTTTTTTTTTTGGTAATTTACTGTGAATAAAGATCAATATACAACACATCTAGTTCTTGGTAAAAACTGTAGTTGAAGGACCCTTCATCTAACCTATTCAGTTTGTTTGAGAACGTTTCGAGTGGACTATGTTGGAGCATTGCAGGTTTGTTTCAGTTTTATTCTTCTTGTTGGGTTTTGTTGTTGGTTTGGTGGGCTTTTTGTTGTTGTGGTTTTGGGTTTTTTTTTTTTGTTTGTTTCTTTTTGTTTTTGTTTTTTTTTTTTTTTTTTTAATCAGCAAACCTCAAAGTAACATTTTAACTGGATCTTGTAACACTGCTTGTGGAAACTGAAACAATGTGTCACTATCTCTGTAGCACCTAAAAAGCATCCAGTCTGCTTCTGAAAACATTGTAGACCTCTATTGTCAAAATGAAGGTGAAGAAAGGAAAAAGCTTCCTACAAGCTTCACAGTGAACTTACTATGTAGTTTCTATAGAGCTAATGTATTTACATATATTTCCACTCATTCTGTTTGCAATGAAGAAATGTGTGGCTTCTTAAAAGTATTCCAAAGTTATAACATTTTCTTAAAGATAAAACAAAGCATATTAACTCATGGGTACCACAAATCAAAGCTTACACAAATTTTTGGAAATTAAGAAAAAGTGGGGGCAGCAAATGCATATAGCTAAAAAGATACTATCAAAAGCCTGGTAGATTTCAGTGTACTAATGTGGAAATTTATCAACTGTTGCTGGGATATTTAATTCTTAGCTGTGCAGCCATACAAAAAAAAACTAGTTGCACACTGCAAATTTAGCTCAACTTTCCTGTTAACATGCAAGTTGTTTAGTCAAGCAGTTTCTCAAGTATAATTAGGAAAATTAGCTGCTATGGAGCCATAAAAGTAAGCCAAACAGACACTACAAAGCACTGATACAGGGAACTCAAGAACTTTACCTCCTCTAATTGGACATCAACCCCCAAGACAGCAAAAAGATATTTCAGTCAAATAAATATTCTGCTGTTCTTGAAAAATTTTTTTCTTCAATTTAGCCATTATTCAACAGTATGATGATTTTTCAATGTACTACCATTTATTGAATCCACATGATTAATCTAGTACAGAATGAAAGAATTAAAGTGACTGAGCTTAGCATGTAACTGGGCATTACTAGCACCTTTATACTGCCTAGTGTTTGTCACTTCCAATATCCTCATCATCATCATCCTTTAAGCACCTGCATGACAAGTGTGCTTGCAATGTTAATTTCCAGCTACCACAAGAACATAAAAGAACCCACTCCAAAGCATTTTATACTTCTGCCTTTCCCCTTTTGGTTCCTCTGGAGTCATATCGCTCTGTTTTTACTTCTCTGTAGATCTCAGAAACCCCTCAGTTTGCCAGATACCTTGACAGTTCCTCTGAGCCACCTCTTGCACGTAGAATATATTCCATGAGCTGACATTAAAAACAAAAAAACTCTTAGCAAGTGCTGGCTCTACCATGATGTCACTAATAAAATAATCAAAAAATGACTTCTCAAGGTAAATGCGAGGCCATCACTAAATATAGTGAGTGCATTGTGAGCTAAACTTTGCTTTTTCCACTTCTTATTTTCAGAGCTGTTTTACTGCACATTCCTACCCACTTTCAATTACAAAACAGTAACACTTAAAGATCTGAATAAAGGATGAAGCCTTCATAGAAAACCTATTTCAAAGGCTCTGGGATCATTCTGCAGTTGTTCATAGAGGTTTGCCAGTGCTCTAGCAGAAGCAGTTTTGTAACTGCAAATGTACACAAATTGTTATGGTATTAACCACCCATGCAATAACAATTTTTGACACAGAGCGTATGCACCCACTTAATTCACTCGCCTCTGGAATAGTATTAATGTGCTCACTACTGTGATCAAAAGAAAAGAAGTCACTCTTAAGGATAAGAAATGCAAGGAAAAAAATACATAAAACGATGTAATATAGCAATCGTTAGTCATAAACAGGACTTGGTCCTTTATTGACAATCTTACACTGTATTCCTAATTGTTTACTAATAATTCGAATAACCCAGACATACCACTTGTAAATCCACAGGTATTTCATATTTCAGCATTACAGGGTCCGAGTTCAAAATATTTAGTTAGCACATTAAACCTTTACATTTTAGCACATCACAGGGCACCACAGTGACCGGGACAGACACTTCTTCCTCACAAGTATGAGAATGAGGCTCCCAGGAAAAAAAAAAAAAAAGCCAAACTAATCCTTACCTATTCAGAACACTCACAAGCACCATCAAAAAGTGAAGGGGTGAGTTTGTATCAGAACCTAAACCACCGATTTCACTTCATAGTTTCAGACTTCATTTTAACAGCACTTTGCTCATGTAAGACACCTTTCAGTGAGATCAAGACACGTATTTATAATCAGGAAGAGTGTTCAGTACTTCACTTAAGCGATAGCTTGATCTGCACAGCATGCACTTCTTCCCTTCTTAGGCCAAGAGGGAGGAAGCAAAGCTATCAAAAACCCAGGTATCCTTTCACTTCAGAAGCTTAAATCACACCCAAATGTGGCACATTTACACACAGCAGTGTCAGCGCGCACACACACCCAGCACAATATACAAACACCACTGTCACATTCTTGCACACACCCCTCCAGAAGTGGAGGACAGCAGAGCACAGGATGCAATACAGGTGACAATAAGAAACAGATGAAATGCTCAGTGGACCTTTTTGGACCACAGTGAGGGAAGTCCGTGTAAGGAATGAGTGGTGTTTGAGTCACTTGTTCATACTTCCCTATGCAGACTCTCTTACTTAAAAATCAGACCTGGCACAACAGATTGTTTCAAGTGTAAACCCGAACCGGAACATCATCATAGAACGGTTTGAGCTGGAAGGGACCTTAAAGCTCCTCTGGTTCCAGCCCTCCTGCATGTGCAGGGACACCTTCCATTAGACCTGATTGCTCGAAGCCCTGTCCACAGGAATACTTCAGAGTTGTTGCACGCTTGCTTTTAAGCCAACAACTTGGTGGAGAAACGCATGAAGATGAAGCTCAGACTGAAGATGGGTAACAAAAAGGCTGACTTCTATCAGAAAAACTTCCACTCCTCATCAAGCCGCTCCAATCAAGCTCCCTTCAACCAGCACAGCATCAGTGTTCACTACGCGTCTAGAAGCCACGTTCTCCCCACCGAAAACCACATCATTCCCTGTGCTGCACCCCACCGCCTCCCGCCCCGGGTCCCCACCGCAGCCTCCAGGTCAGGCCGGGCGGGAGACAGCGACCCCGGCCTCTCCTAGCCCCGCCGAGGAGCCGGCGTTCCCCCGGGCACCTGCGGGCACCGGCGGGCACCTGCCGCCGCCCGCCGCCACTCCTCCAGCCGCACCACCGGCCACTGCCTCCTGCCACAGCACCGGGCACCAGCCACACTCCTGCCCCAGGATCTGCCCGAAGCAGCGCTACCCGGCACCGAAGGTCCGCGCCCTCCCTTCAGACAAAGGGCAGCGGAGATGGCCCCGGGGGAGCGGGAAACAGGGACCCGTCTCTCCGCAGCGGTAAGCCCTTCCCCACTGCGCTCACCCATGCTGCGTTCGCCCGGGCTCGACGGAGCGGCCCCGGGTCCCACCACCGCTCTCAAGCCGGGCAAGGCACCTCCATCTATATCGCCTCGGACACGAAGAGAACTGCTCCGAGCCGCCGGCAGCCCGGGACGGAGGCTGCCGTAGACCTGCCCGTCACAGCCCACCGCCACCGCGCCCCGCCTCAAGCGAGCTCCAGCCCCGGCAACCCCGCCCGCCGCGGGGGTCGCCAAATCGCGCGAGAGCAGAGCGCCGCCACCCGCACGCCGTGCCGCCGTTGCCAGGCGGGATGACGTCACCGCTAGCTCCCCGCCCCGCCGCCGGTGTGGCGGGCGCTGCCGTGGGTCGGTGTGGGCCGTAGGTCTTGCTCGAGCACTACTGAGGAGACACCCTGCCTTAGGGCGGCCGTGCCCTGCCCTCATGGGGTACAGCAGCTCCCCTTCGGCAGAGCCACGGCCTGCCCCGTGCAGCAGGCAGCTTCTGCGGTAGCCTGGCTCTGTCCCGTACCCGAAAACACCCGCCCTGGGGTCGTTACGGAAGGCCCCCTTTAGACAGAGACATGAGGACGGGGCCGGTTATGGCGGAAGGATCAGGCTGTGCTTCCTGGTCCTGGGAAGGTGACAGGGTGCGTGGTGGGAAGCCCGGGGAGGGAAGTGAGTGCATCCCCTTAGCCGTCGAGGATGATAACCTGTGGGCTTGAGCGTTGCTCTTGGAGAGTTCATAGGACAAAAGGATGTGGTTGGTTGGTTGCTTGTTTCTACTTCAGAGGAAAGTGTTCAAAGCTGTATCGGTCTGCCACTGATTAGGGTTTTGTGGGAAACGGGAATGAGTGGAAACGACTACTTAGAACTAAACTGATTTAAAGACAAAACAGTGACCCTGAGGCCAAAAGGACAAGCAAACATGGTCTGGCTTTGATGAAAATCAGGGAGCATAACGCAGCAGGCTTCTCTGAAATGAAAATACTCTGCCTTCCCTGCTGCAGACATCCTTTTGTGAGTGGTTCAAAATGAGCTATAGCAGCCAAGCTCAGGACAAAATTAGCCTAAAAAGAATGTCAAGTATTTCCAGGAGTCAGCTTTTAGTTAGCATCTTTCTCATGGAATATAAACAGAAAATGAATCAGACAAAGAGTACTGAAGACAAAATGCGAAGTCCGAGGGAGTAAACAAGCATATAATGTGATGTATATTTTATAGTATGATATTTTATATCCACTGTACTTTGAAGCAGACTCTGCTTCCATAGTTTCATACAGCAGAACTGTACAAGTAGTATTCAGAATTTCTTTGAGGCAGGTATAGTGTTTAACACTGAAAAATGGTCCCCTGATACTGCCCTTAAAAGGAGAATTTATTTTCAGTAAAAATACAGCCTCCCTGCAGCCCCAGATTTGCAATAGTTAACAGCAAGGGGAGTTTTGAGACAGAAAAGGAGCATCCTTGGAGTCTGAAGTCACTCTCAGCAAAAGAATTATCCTCATCTGTCTTCCCTATGTTTTTGTTTCCACTTCCTCTGAAGAACTACATGCTGGAAAAAAAAGGATAAAGGATGAGAGGAATTACAGATTCGACCTTATGCAGCAAATTTAAACACTGACACAAGGCTAAATGTGCATGAAAAAGAGGTGAGAACTAAAGTATTCGTAGTGTACACCTTTACAGAGTGTTAAAGGAACATCAAGTAGCCTTCTTTCAGGAAGCTGGTCTGGACTAAGGCAAAAGCTCATTTCAGAGCACATTAATTAACTTTAAAAAATATTTATTAGAGCGTCATTGCTGCCATTAGATGAGCTCTGATGCTGGCTTAAAGCTGCTTCTTCTCTCTTCTTCAATCTGGAACATGCTGGAGACCAAAGCACTGGTTCTCGGTTCCTATGCTGAGGACTAATAAGATACTGGTGCTCTCAAATTATCTTTTTTTTCTTTCTACATGTCTTGCTTCCTGTGGCCGGGGCTGACTCAAAGCCTCTCAGCAGTCTGAGTACAAAACCTTAATTGTATTTAGAGCCCATCTGCTGTGGTGATAGTGCACCAGCATATAGCCGGTCCTGTGCTTTAGCCTTCATCTCTGTTTCAGTACCGGCGAGGCTGAAATGGGATGGGTCCTGAGGGAGCCCAAAAGTGCTCTTCTCTCTGGATGACTGGCTGCTATGCTGCTGTCTGCAGCCCTGTACAATTTTATGTTTTGCTCATGTCTTCTTTAGGGCTTTGGTCCAAGAGTTATGTAGCGCTGAATGTAGCGCTGAATGGCTGTATATGTCAGAGCAGCACAGGGACCTGTTTTAGCATTCTTATACTAGCTGACCATTATAATACATATAAAGAAAATATGTCTGGGCTAAATTATTAAATATTAACTATTATGGCTCAACGGCTTAGCCTTGCGACTACTTTGTTCTTTTCCATATGCACTATGTCTGATGTCATGTGCTAAATGCTTATTTACCAGTCATTACCTTTGAATCACCTACAATGAGTTCCTTCCTTGCTTTCCACTTTAGTAAAAGCTGAAAACATTTATTTATCCATTTTCACTTGGATGTTATGCAATAACTGCTGTTTATGTGGTCCTTTGAAAACACAACCTAGCTGTTATACTGATAGGGATACAGGGAACTCTAGATCTTGCTTTCTATTCAGTTGTATCTTTTAGTTCAAGCAGAGTGTAGAGCATCAATACTCTGTAGAACTATAAGGAAGAGATTTTTCCGTGTGAGGGTGCTAAAGCACTGGCACAGGTTTCCCAGAGAAGCTGTGGCTGCCCCATCCCTGGCAGGTTGGATGGAGCTTTGAGCCACCTGCTCTAGTGGAAGGTGTCCCTGCTCATGGCAGGGGGATTGGAAATGAATAGCCCATAAGGTCCTTTCCAACTCCAGCATTCTATAATTCTATAGAAGTGCATGTTTGTTTCAGGGTGTCTTCAAATCCAGTTAGGTTCTGCCCATGGCAGGGGGGTTGGAACTGGATGATCTTAAGGTCCTTTCCAACCCTAACTATTCTATGATTCTCTTGTATGAATAACTGATAATTTTCCCTTGGGGTGGAATTTTTCAACAAAACTTTTAAAACCAAAAGATTAGCATTTTAAATGTGTTATGATTGAGCTTAATGGGATATCTGAATTTCTGGATTGATTTTGAGAGAAGAGTTGTAACATTTCACAGAAAATATTCATTTAACTTACTGTTTACGTCAGTAGCTACTATCATTTCATTTTAGAAGACAGGTCATTGTAACTAGCGTGGTATGTAGGTTTATAGCATATAAGTTTGTCACTTCTGGACATGCTTTTTATTTTTTCTCACACACACACACAAAATAAAAAAGGAATAATTATGAACTCTCTTCCTCATAGTGCTACAGTGAGCATTTCACTTGAACTTTTTTGCCACCGTGGTAGTCTTCAAATTACTCTGTTACTTCCAAATAAAGAAACCTAAACCCGGAACTTTCAAAAGTTCTCCCTAGAGCATAAATAATAGGGAACTGACTATTTTTTTTTACCAAGTTATGGTCATGTGCACACTTGTGTGGCACATGTAGTGCAATCATTGTACATTCCCCTTTAGCCAAATAGTTTGCTCCTGAACGCTCCAGATGAGTCAACTTTTCATGCTTTTAATACTCTATTGCATTTTTCACAACAACTTGCACAATAATACCCATAAAAATTGACTGGAAACATAGAGCTTCCAGTGCTAAAGAGTTAAACAGTCTTGGCTGTAAAATTTCACCTTTTGTATTCAGTATCAATTCCTACCAGGTAACATACCATTGCTAAAAAAGAAAAAGCAGGTTTGTGTTTTGGAAGTCAAAATATCAAGTTTCTGAAATTTAAAGATGAGAAAACTCCCTCTGCTGGTTTGAGGAAGCAGCAGATACATTTCCTTTTAAAAGGAACACAGTGTGGGAAAATATTCATTCAGCACAAACATTGTTTTTCCCGTCGCTTGCATAGTGGAGAATGAATCTACTTATTCCACAGAATGAGTTAGAGAGAAAATATAGGAAGAGCAGTTGTAGTAAGTAAAAACTGTATCAAAATGTAGATTTTCAAGGAGGGAGCAAGCTGAGCTTGCACACTGACATTTAATCCTGTTATTTCTTTTAAGTGTTTGGAAGGGCGGAGGTTGAAGCATTTTAAGAAGCAAAACCAATTTTGTCTTTCTTTTCTTCCTGTCCCCATACAGACACTACATTATGCAGCACCTTAACAGCTATGCAGGGCCAGGACCTTTACAAATACAGCATAGATGCCTCCATTCAGGCCAAGAGCAGCAGTCATAGTCTTTCTCACAGGTTATTGATAGAGGAGGATGAGATACTGCATCACTATAGACAGCTGATGATACTTGTGGTGCCACATTTCAGGTTATTGAAAGGATCATACACTAGTGCCCTGTTTTTCAAACTGGGGACTGTGGGCCAGCAGTGATTTATGGGGACTTAGGAGCTAGTCTGCAAAATAATTGAAAATAGCTTTGTAAACTAACTACACTTGCATTCTTACCCATTGAGAAAGCAAGCAGCTGAAATGAGGGAAATAATATGGAAATTTATCCTGATTTTATTTGCCTTTACCTGGAAATTGTGACAACACCATAAAAATTGTTTGTTGTTTATTGGTTAAGTTCTTGGTTGAAAAGGTTGAGGAAAATGAGCTAGTGGAAACAAATTCCTTTGTCCTTTGTTTCAAGTTGAACCACTCTCAATCTACTTCCTCAATTAGTATCAATCTCTAATCAATCTCATTCTCTTCTCATAATCAATTCTAGGCTTGACTGGCAAGTACTGTTTTTTTCCCTTGCCTTATTCCTTTGCCTAATGCTAAAAACTCCTATGCCTTACTCCTTTTTGCTGAGTTGAGCACAAGACGGGGAGCTAGGACAAATTTCAGTTCTGTGGCCCCATTTTGTTGTATAAAACCATGTCCTTCAAATGGACCCAATGGTGATTAAAACATTATTGTAGATGACAGCCTGTCCAGTACTAAATACTTTTAAAGTCCTGATTGAAGTATTAGAAATGTCACTTCTGTTGCACAGGGATGAAATAAAGTACTTGGAACTGTTGCATCTTGAAAGAAAAGAATGGAGGAAGAAATTTGGGTTAAGTATAGGCAACAATTAATCATGTTTCTGCCATAAGGCCGTTATAACTGTAGCCTGAAAGCATAGTTACCTACCCTGATGGCAGCTATTATGTTTATTCTTTGACATCTCTTCTGATGATTCAATTTGTTTATACTGAGCTCTCACAACTAATTAATTCAAAGCTGCAAACAGCAGGGAGTTTGTGGAGAAACTCTGTCTGCATTGTGCTGATAAAAACCATTTCATGTCATTAACGGTATAGCCATCTGTGTAACCATACATGTAGTTTGAAAGATACTCCATTTGATTTAAATACAGAGGAGTTTTCATCTCCACAGCTTGGTTGTAGAACATCACACTACTTAAGAAGACACAGAAGAAAAAGCAAATTGTGCTTTTTACTAACATAAGTATTATTTTTTCCTTTGTAATAAACAATCATCTTCCTGCTTCCCTTTTAGGTATGTTTAGTATTTTGCATTTGTATTAAGTCCCTTTGGCAGCCACTGTTTCGGATTTCCTTATATTAACATCTAGCACAAAGAAATCTCATCTTCAGGGTCCAATGGGCTAATGGTTTCCTTCGGCATCTGAATAAATCAACAGCTGTGGCCTTCAGCCATTTTGTCTTACCAAAATAAGAGTGACGGCTAAATGGCTTGTTGTTGTAACAGTTCTCACATATGCTCCAGGAGGGGGATAAGAAGCCTTTTCTTTGCACAGACTACTTCACACAAAATGTACAGTATTAGCAATGTAATTTTCCCCTCACTGCATCAGTAACAGCAATGTAGTCCAAAATGTAATCGTCTAAAGACACAAAGTTTGCTCAAAAGGTAGTCAGTTTTATTATTTGATACATCATCATGAATACTTCTATCACTGTAATGCGCATGCATTATATGTTAGGGTGCATTTTTGTGCCACAGGTAAGTCCATGATGTCAACTGTTCTTATATTCACTGGCAGTCACTGATACCTATACAGCCCCGTTGTGCTGTCAGTGTGGTGCCAAAAGCAGCTGAGTCATTGTCATGGCAATTGGGAAGTGTCATGCTTTGGCACTGAAATTCTGTTTCTGGCTCTCACTAGTTCTATTGCTCATCCGATGGTTTTGCTCAGTCAGTTCACCTTCCAGATCCAGCAGGAAACTTTTAAATCAGGGAATCGTCAAGTCTTGAGAGCAGTTTGGACTTGTAGTTAAACTGTGTTCAACTGTAATTTTAGGAATTTCAAATAAAACCAGTCTGTCACCAGAAAGACTGCCCAGGTGCAGAAACTATGCACGTGTTACTTGCACTCAAGGAGCTATTTTGAGTATGATTGCCTTGGGGGCTTTTTGTAGCTTTATTGTGGTGTTGGGGTTTTTTTCAATGAAAGTACAGCAAAGCCACACCCTGCAAGCCTCAGGACATGAACACACAATGTTCTCTGTAGTGATCTGTGACAGGGGACTCTTGGAGCCTTTTGGAGAAAGGGATATGGAGTTATCTGTATGTTTACATTTCCCTGTAGTCATTTTTCTAAGCTGACATGCAGTGACTAGTGCATTTTCATCAGTATCACAGCTTTAGAGAGGTCAAGACAAAAGAGTGCAAACATAGTTGTCTGTCACTTCATGCCTTAAACTTAACACAATGCCTCTTTTCTCTTCATTCCCAAACAATGTGATATTGTCATTAATTTTCTTGAAACTGGAGCCTTTTTGTGAGTGCTGCTCAGCCGCTTTTGAGTTTATAAATAGCATTCCCAAGGAGCAGTCTGTACATCTGTGGAATCACCAGAGTTGACCAAATGCCCATTGTTTAGAAAATTAGAATAATAAATAATATTAATATTAATAATATGAGCTGTATATAAATTAATAAAATATTACTTCTCCTCACAATTACACATCCTAACCTTCAGTTATACCAACTGAAAAGTAGGATGTGTTGCCACGCTCAGTAGACGCTCCTGTAAGGTGTATAACTATTCCCAGCAAGCTACTAAACAAGAAAGTTGGTTTACTGCATTTTCAATTCTGAAAGTTATCAAGTAAATTACAACTGACAAAACCATTAGGCATTACTGCAGAGAAAATATTGCCTAGATCAAGAAAGGACACACATTTCTCCTTCCCCACCCACAGACAAACCAAACTTGGTCAATTTGGTTGTTAAAAAAGTCAGAATTTTTATTGGATCTAATAAATATGAAATATTTTCAGTTAGAAGTGTTAGCTCTTATCTTAGTGAGGTACTCGTGACTGCGAAAGGCCCCTTGGCAGAACTTTGAGGCTTTCACTGATTACTTTTTGTTGTTGTCATGCAGAGTAAGAACTTAGATATTTATCTACATTCCTGCAGGCTTGTATATCCTCTCCCTCTGGGAGTGGATTCCTGCTGCCAGCAATGCACATTGGATTTTCTAGACAGAAAGCAAGCTCAGCCTAACAACAGACTGAGCACTTCAGAAGCACCTGATAGTTTTATATTTTCCCTCCTTTAACTTTGAAGAAGCTAAAGTATTGGGGTTTATTCATTTTATCCAAGCATATTCCCACAAAAACAGCAAAAGCTGAGTTTTCTGTTTCATTCACTGACTACATGTGGAAGTTTTTACTCTTATTTCCCCTTTTTATAGTTATCAACATTTCAGCCTCCAGGAGGAAAGCAGCTTTTATTCTGCTTGCAGAGGTAATGAAGTTAGACTAACAGAAGGTTGGATTTATGACTTGACAAGTAAAATGGTTTTCGGTTCCCATTTTAGTTTGGAGAGTGAGCTGAGTTTGTTTCTACTTTTCTACTTTTCTGGATTGAGGTGCAAAGAACTGTAGGCTTTTAGTGTGCAGTCAGACTAAATTAATCTGACAGACAGATTAATTACCCGGAATAGTTTGGTGTATAGTTTGGACTTGCTGAAAGTGCACAGAGGGATAAGTGACAGAAAAGGAAAGTGTACTCCAGCAATGGTATCTGTATTGCCAAATGGATATCACCAAATACATTCACAAACCTGAGTGTTTTTCTAAGGAAGCGACATTTATGTAATCAGCTGCTGTGTGACTTAATTAACCATAGACATGAACATGGATAATTCATACTTTTCCTACCAAAAGTAGGCACCCTCCCCAAAACACCCACTCAGAAAACAGTGCAGACACGATGTTTTCTATTTCACTTCTCCATCTGTGTTATTTCTAGCCCAGCCTACTGGAAATGTCAGTATCCCTTCTTGAATCTAATTAATCCTTATGACTTGGACCTTCACATCAAATTCTTTCCTTTTTAGAAACTCCAGTTTATAATTGTTCCAGAGTTCCTGCTGTACTCAGGAACTCCCAGTCTCTCTTCATGACCTTTTGTCACAAACAACAGCAAAACCAATAGTTTCATTTAGACACACCGATCTGCTGAAAGACCATATATTTTTCCAAGTGAGCACTCGGAAAACAGGATCAGTCTGATATAAAGACAGATGGCAACTCTGGATTGGTCAGAGGCAATTTCCCATCTCAGCCATTTTCTACACCAATTAATCACAAATCTCTCATGAGAAATCAGAATTCCAAAACTTATTCTTTTTCCAATTGGAAAATACAGTAATTCTTGCAATGAATGTTCCAGAAAACACTTGCTTCTGGAAACAAAAAGTGGTTTAAACATGCTGTGTTTTTCTTTCAGTGTTTGTATTTGTCTCACAGCATGTTGGTAATGACCAGATTCAGTGAATTTAGTCTTTTTAAACAGTTCTCTGACACCTCTGGTGACTGATCCATTTTCTTCTCAGTGCATGAAAAATCCAAGTGCCAAAGCCTCAGCATTTTTAATTCTTGCTGATTAGCTCTACTCCTGTGTTACACTGTAACATTTTGTTTACTCTAGAGCTAGTGGCCAAAAGGGACACAGGAATACCCATGCATGAAATTCATCCTTGTTATAATACTGAGAAATCTAATTTTAGAAAAGTGCAGCATGATATATTTAATGTACTCACACATTTCAGTCACTGACTGGAATATTCTTTTGAATTTTAAGATAAACAGTGAAGCTCATTTCACTCAATTTTAGCTGCATGTTTCAGTTACTCTACTGATGCAGATTCATTGGATAATCTTTGGAAAGAAAGAAACAGGTACTGATTGGAAACAGTTCATCAGATCCTAAAGTAAGTGCCTAAGATATGAGTGATAAAAACCCTGGAGAGGTGCCAGCATCTTTCTGGTGGCTGTAGAGGGAATCCATGCAACTAACATAGACTTAGATGACTAAGGTTTGATGATGGATGGATTACATGCACACATACTACAGTATGTCTGTATTATTTTTCCCTTACATTCTACTAGTAAAATGTTTCCTTTGCAAACAAAATCAACAGTGCATTTTGTACAATCTAGAATTCTATTTAGTTCCTGTTTCTGGAGATTGCTTCATACACCCAAAGAAGTGAGACAAGACCTAGACACAGCTGCTTAAAGAGGAAGTCTTGAAGTGGAAAGTATTAAAATACTGGTCTAATCCAACTGTGCTCTTACTATTTTTGAGCCTCTTAGGGTGAAAGATAACCATTCAGATTGCAAGGGCCTGCACTGGTCCTGCATTTAAGCCAATGCTGAAGAGTTCAAAAGGAAAGATGTTGAAGAGAAAAATCAGAGTATGCCCAATAACGTGAAGCAGCCATAAAAATGACAAATGTGGTTCTTCAGTTTACCAGGAAAGGTGTTTCCTTTATGCTGATGCCATTATTTAACTAGTACGACCTACTCTTGAAAAAGGAATGCAAAGCCATTCAAGAAAAGTGAATACAACTTGGAATAGGTACAGAAAAGGTTCCATTTGAACCACATTGGAATGTGAGCAGTCTAAAAGAGCTTGTTTAGTCTCACAAAACAAAGACTGATAAGGGGGTATTTGCTCTCTGTAAATATATCCGTGGGCAGATCTGAGGGAGAGGAAATGACTACAGTTTACAAGCAGCACTGCTCAGAATCAGTGGATTCAATATGGTGGTAGTTGTGCTTAGACTGGAATTCAGTAATGTATTATTATTATAATGGATGTAATGGATTATTATTATGCGATTTGCTTTACTAGCAGGAAAAAGGATTTTGTCACATTACCTCCTAAGGTCTGTGTATACACACACACATATATATAATGTGTCTTTGTGTGTATGAGTACATATGCTATAGATACATATACATTTGTCATAGAATCATAAAGTGGTTTGGATTGGAAGAGACCTTAAAGCTCATCCAGTTCCAACCCCCTACCACAGGCAGGGACACCTTCCACTAGACCAGCTTGCTCCAAGCCCTGTTCAACCTGGCCTTGAACACTACCAGGGATGGGGCAGTCACAGTTTTGCTGGACAGCCTGTGCCAGACACTCACCAAAAAGAACTTCTTTCTAATGTCTGATCTAAATCTACCCTCTTTCAACTGCAAGCCGTTCCCCCTTGTCCTGTCACTATAGTCCTTTGTTAAAAGTCCCTCTCCAGCTTTCTTGTCAGCCGCTTTATGTACCAGAAGGCTGCTATAATGTCTCCTCAGAGCCTTCTCTTCTCCAGGCTGACAAACCTCAAGTCTCTCAGCCTGTATATTTATTTTTCAAAAATTCTATACACAAGAGTCAAGTTCTTACCATTCCGTGGGAAGCAGAGTACAAAGGCACCTATATTATTGGTTGGTATGGTGCTTTGTAGAGCATGGACTTCACTATTACCATTTTGCCTTTGGCATCCAGATATTCAGGAGTGGCTGCAAAATAGCACACAGATGCCAGAGCAATCTTAGCATCATCAAGTCTTTGAATTGGTGACAGCAGTCACTGTTAAGATCACAGTGAGCTCGGTAGCTCTGCTGTCTCCAATGGGTTATTGTGATCCCATTTGTACTTTGTATCTCTCTTTTTCAGGATGAACAGTCTTCAGGTTGCAGAAGGGCATCCCTAAAGCAGCAGGCAGAGGTGCAGACTTACAGTAATAAGAAATAAAACTATCTCTCCTTCCCTAAAAAAAAAAAAAAAAAAAAAAAAAAAGGCTGAAATAAAGAGCTGAAATCTTGTATCAGCTTTGGCTGTGCTCCCATACATGAACCAGGTGAATTACCATGCCAGCCCAGAAGTGTTTAAACAGTTCTATCTGACAGCTGCTGATTAACCTGCATAGTCTAGCTGTAAAGTGAGAGGTGCCATACAGAAGCCAGGCACTTGAACTGTGACAACTTGTGCAAGCTGGTGACCTGTAGTATCTGTTTCTGTGGGGCTGCCAATCTAGCATCTGTCAAAAGCATCTAGTTCTAGGGAGAAAACAAAGGGAAATCCAAGTGATACATCTTCCAGCTTCAATCCCAAAAAAGTGTCATAGGAGGGCGATAGAATGCCTCTTCTGCAGTGAATGAGTGGGTATTATTACAAGGCACATCAAACATGCACAAGGTAGAATTTCACCTCTACCAAAGATAGCAAACACCAAATGTGTTTAACTGAAGGAAGTTCTGCAGGTTTGCTCTTGAAGGTCCTTGAAGAAAGCCGTAGTAGGATGTCATGGCTACATGTGATAACTTCCATTAGGCATGATAATGAATGAGACATAGTAATCTCATTCTTCTGTACTCCCATGCTGTATTTTCAGAACAGGAGTCATTGCATCATTTTTACATGGTATCTGTATGCCTTAGAACAGAAGATCATTTTTCTTTCCATTTACTTATTTTTGTAAGTACAACAGCACTGCCCTATGCAGTTCACCATCTCCTATTCCTCTACTTCATCTCCTTTCATGTGTATTTGTTGGGGTATTTTTAACAGAGCTCATTCTCCCTTGGCCTCTACCACTTTTTCTCCTCCTCCTCACCTCCACACAGACTATTTATTCTTGTTTAAATTATTTATTAATTTTATTTAATTCTGTAAGGCCATCTGCAAAAGAGATGATGTTTAATCCACAGGTTTGTTCTGTATATCTTGTTTGTAAAGGACACTGATAATCTTTGTAATAGGCTTTAAGATAAGGATTGTAACTACATGATCTTTAAGATCCCTTCCAACCCAAGCCATTCTATGATTATATAGTACTTGTTTCTGGAGCACTAGCTATATACCTGTTGCCTTAAAAAGCTCAAATAATTTCCCTAAAGCAGTTCCTGATGACTGGAAAAAGGGAAATATAACCCCCATTTTCATGAAGGGGGAAATGGATGAGCCAGGGAACTATAGACCAGCCAGCCTCGCCTCTGTGCCTGGCAAAATCTTGGAGCGGATTCTCCTGGAAGGCATGCTGAGGCACGTGAAAAACAACAAGGGGCTTGGTGACAGCCAGCATGGCTTCAGTAGGGGGAAATCCTGCCTGACCAATTTGGTGGCCTTCCATGGTGGGGCAACAGAACTGATGGACAGCGGTAGACCAGTTGATGTCATCTACCTGGACTTGTGCATAGTGTTTGACACTGTCTCACGTGACATCCTTTGTCTCTAAGTTGGAGAGACATCAATTTGATAGGTGGACCACTCGGTAGATAAAGACCTGGCTGGATGGCCGCATGCAAAGAGTTGTGCCCAATGACTCAATGTCCAGCTGGAGATCAGTAATGAGTGGTGTCCTTCAGGGATTGGTGTTGGGACCGGTCTTGCTCAACATCTTTGTCAGTGACATGGACAGTGGGATTGAATGCGCCCTCAGCAAGTTTGCTGATGACACCAAGCTCTGTGGCTCAGTTGATATGTTGGAGGGAAG
>JASSUY010024789.1:604-11694 GCA_032466535.1 Forpus xanthops
TTGATGTACCAGAGCAGCATTTTCTTCACCATGTATTAGAGAATCTTCATTTAGTATAGATACATCGTTATAGGAAACATATGGAAACAGCATCATTAACACTGGTTACAAAGCAAACATGAGTCAACAAGTAAATACTTTCTGGCTTCAGAAATACCAGACAGAGGTATCATGTCATTAATTAGTTGTCAAAACATTGATTCAGGAAGGAAAAATTAAATTGTAGTAATAAAATCAATTCTTGAATGTCTTATAAATACAGCTTTCTTCTGACCAAGTGCTTGTCCAGGGAACCTCCATCAGACAAATTGCCTCACTCTATTTACCTATACTGGTCTGGTCACTTGAGACAGGTATGCTATCACTTAAAAAGACCCAGGCCATTAGGGAACCTTAGAGCTACCCTGAACAGTAGTAAAAGTGTAGAAACTGATGTAACTTACAACTACACATAAGGCCTGTAATATATTTCAAAATTTCTCTTTACTCATAAAGATTCTTTAGGAGTCAAATAGTATAAAAGTTTTAAATTAAAGCTTAAGAAGTCTCAAGCCCTGTAACTACCAGGGTCTTTGCTTTAGAATAGCAAAAGCATTCAGAAATAAAATTCCCTCAAAGTGCAAAAAAATTCTTTTCAGTTTCATTCCGATAAAGTACCAATAATGTCAAGTGAAGTCACTCATCTGAACAACAGAAAAACAGAAGTCTTGTCTCCCTGGCAGATAAGAATCATTTTGGGTCCCATGCAAAGCAACACAGCTTTGGCAAATTTTTCTGTAAGTCCTGGTCCTAAAGTTTACTGACAGTACAGAATCCATTAACAGACAGCACCAAGTGGAGAAAAAGGCAAAAAGGCATCCTATGGAACCTGAAGAATTATTCTAACTACTCCCCAGTTCTATTGATTAGAAGGGTTACATTACTGAAACGTTAAAGATCACTACCCTCAAGACTGCAGCGCATTAATTATTTTCAGAGTCTTTTTCTACACATGCAAGCCACAGATATGTAGCTATAATGAGAAAAGCTGCTAGAACACCATCATCATCAGGTAATAAGATATCTTTGAAAAACAAAAACCAAAAGAATTTGTTCAAAGTCCCCAGGCTTTTCAACGTAAAAAAGTGCAATATCCCCCACACGCTGTGTAAAAGAGAAAAACAGACAAGCACTCACTTTTTTATTTCTCGGAGGAGCATCCGGATAAGGATAGCCTGCAGTGGTTCAATCATTAATTTTCTCCACATATCAAGAGCTAGCTGTCAGAACACAATGTAAGCTTACATCAATAAAAAATGCCAACAACCCCCCCTTCCCCCCCCAAAAAAAAAAACCAAAAAAACCAACAAACAGAACCAAAGACCACACAATTCCTATTCAGGATATCAAAAATTAAATTGTTATATACCCTCTTCTTTCTCCTTTCTAAATTATTTTGTGTCACACACACAATTTGTCAATATGTTATTTTAGAATTTTTCTTCTAGAACATTTGATTGCATTTGGATGAAGATCACACAGATCTGTACACTAGCAGCGTTAGACAGAATTTCTGTCAGGCAATGTCTAAATGCATGCTTCCCAATCTGCATTCTTTCTATATACCTAATAGGACCCGATTTACTTATTCCTTGATTGCATGCTACCAAGGATTATCAAATGCACATAAGGACCATAAGCAAATTGGTCACGAGGACAGGTTTTGAGTGTAAATATAAACAGAACATCTGCACAGTAATAGGTAACATGCCTAACTGAAGTGTTTGAATGCATGCCGACACCACTATTTCTAAAAATTATAGCAAACTACACCTCAGCTGCCAAAAGGGAATATCTCTTAGCCAATTTGTTAGAGGTCAGAGTAAAAGATACAGAACCCTTACATCAAACACAAAGAGCATCTCCAAGCTAAGATGCATACAGCTTAGGCAAAGTGCTGCAAGCTAATACTCGACTTGAATGGAATTCAAGTCCCTTTCATATTAGGGATGGGTCACTGTATCAATTAAATGGACCAAAATATCTCAAATTTTTGTGGCTGAAGTAATTGTTTCGAAAACATACAGTTTTTAAAACCCAAAGGAGATAATGTGACCCCTCATATGGGGGGAATACCCAGACATGTCTGAGACTCATAAAAAACACCTACCACTGAATAGACTGTGAAAAAATGAAATGACCAAAAATCAGTAAGGACAGAGGAAATATTACTGCTAAGAAAGCTTTGACACAGCTAACAGGCCCTCAGCTGTAAAAATTAAAATACTGACCAGGTATGTATGAATTTAAAGTAGGCATCTATCAACTAGGTATCCAATCTGATCCACCTTGTGAAACAAGCCGTTCTTTTAAAGAGCAGACAAATGAACTTGCTCTGTCTATCATAGCTACCCAGCACCCCTGCTGTAATACAGGGTAAAGAAGTCTGGGAGGTAAAGCTGACCCAACTGCAGCAGCAGATTCAAAGATCTAAAGGTTTGATTGTAAATCAAAGAGAAGTGATTTCCACCGCCTTGCCTTGTGGACAGTACAGCTGCAAAGTTAGAGGAACACAGTTTCCCTAAGACAGAAACTCATCCAGACAATGCTGAAATAAAATAGTTCTGGAGAAAGAACAAACAAACAAAACCAAACCAAAACAATACACCACCACACAAACAAAAAAGGACTGACATGTTTTGTGAGTATGAGGTAAATGGGACTGCCTCAGGTAACTCTATTCTGCAATGTAGTCTCTGAAATGCAGTCTCTAGCATCATGGTCCTTCTCACTTATGAGAGGGACCTATCTGAAACAGCTTCAAGCTGCCAACTGGAATTTTCTTGTCAAATAAACTATAGACAGGTCAATCCAGCAACTCGATGCACTAGTTCAAGAAACTTTTTGTCCTCAAAAAGAGGGACTGATCTTACTTGTCAAGCTAGATTGACAATACAGAACATGGCAGTTTCTTCCATTTCCCAGAATCTGGTTTGGGGAGTTGGGGTGGGTAGGGGTGTGGGAACAGAAGGCATATCTTAACTATCTTCTAAGCTCAAGGCTCTCAGAGTCATTGAAAACTCAGAAGTCCAAAAATGGTGATAGGAGGCAACTCAGAAAAGCAGTATCCTTCACCATGCATTCGTTAATCAAGACAGAAAAAAAATTTAAATCTCTTGCACAGTACTTTCATCAACTGACCTCATCCTGTATTTTTCCTAGTACAACAATTACTGAGTGTCTGGAATGCTTATCAGAGTGATAAACTGTTTGAAGTTATGCCCATATACATGACATACACAACTCAGGTGTCATATATGTACCTACCATTATATGCCTGAGAAGAACTAAGCAAGCATGCACTTGTTCAAGATTACTGAAAACCTCACAGTTTTATTAGCACACAGGAGTGATGCTAGGACAGAAACTTCAGTACATAGATAGTACAGCTCTACTTCTACAAACACTGGGCATTATTTCTTGCTGAAATAACTTCATGCTGAGAATGAAGAGAATTACATATAAGAGAAACGTTTTCTCTTGGGTAGATAAAGGACAAATCATCTCAGTCATCTAAAGAGGAATAAATGATAATTCCTTCCATTATTTCAACTGTTCATCTCTTTATAAAGACCTTTATCAAAGCTACTATTGCAATCCAAAAAATAAAACATAGAAATCCACACACAGACCATAACAAAGGAGAAAATGCTTTCAAAACAAAGACTTGATAAACTTGGTGAGTGCCTTGCTGGTTAAGAAATATAAACTACTCTATTTCTGGGGCAGTAAATTCACCAAAACCACTGCTGCAATTCAACACATTAACCTACTTGAGCGTAGGGCTCAAGCCTCCATTCCTTTTCTGGGCAAAGGAGTAACTGCCACAAACATAATCCTACACTAGTAATGAAGACAGATTATCTTTACTGCCTCAAGATCCAAAATTCACCTCCTACTACTACCAATTACAAAGACAGTATTTGTTAAAGAGAAAGGGAGTCTTAGGGAGTGAGATAATGAAAAACTCATTAGTAGAATTCCAGACATCATCATCTGAACATCTTCATCAAAATCCAAAGGCTGCCAGCTACAGTTTGAGAATCCTGAGGCTCCTCATAACCTGCCCAACTGATGAGCTAGGGATATACCATTCTAGGAATGACTGTTGGGAAGCCTGAAGCAAAGTGTGAGTTATTGTGTTTCCTTAAGATTCCATAAACATGAGGAAAAAAAAATACTCAAAAAAAAGTTGAATTATTTTGTTGTTCATTGGCAAACATATCATAGGGCAGAAAACTATGGACAAAAGCTGCCACTACCACCCTTCAGGTGATACCTCAGAATGGCATAGAATATTGAAACAGAGGAAGAATTCATTAATACAACAGCATCACACATCACCAAGCATAAGCCTATACCTATTCCCAGCCCCCAAAGCAGCTGCACTAACAGTGATTCACATAGAGCTAAAAACTACCTTTGACCATTGTGGGAACAGATTTGGCTAAAACCCAGTCCGAGGAAGTAAGGAATAACATTGATGTCATTTTGAGATATCACACACAGTGCAGCAATACATATTTCCAAGCTCTGATAAGCCTTTACAGACACCACTGATTAGCAAGCTCTGGAGAGAGCAGAGGTAGCTGACAGAATTTTCAATCCTGAACTGCCTTGACTTAAAGTACATCATGTTTCTGGTGGTTTTCTTCACTCCACCCCTCCAGCCTATCAGCCTTTTTAAGTCTGGTTTTTCTTTCAAAATCTCTACTACCCAAGTTGCTAGAACAGAAGTATAAAACAGCTTGCCCTAGAAAACAAGATGTACAGAAGACTAACCTCAGAAAAAGCTGTTACATTTTGTGACATCAAGACATAGAAGCCTAAAAGTAGTATTTCAAAGGTTTCCAAAAACAAAAGAAGTACTTCTTCAAAATATTTTCTAGATAGTAGCATCACTTAATAAACCAAATTTTTTCTGCAAAGTGGTATCTATTAACACATTTTAAACTGAAGTTCTCCAGTAGTTTCCATGTTTGCCCTCATCACTATAGTTTTCTACATCAAAACTGTAACCTCATTTTACAAAGGGTTCAGTGCTTATATCTTCTGTATTAACTATTTAGATTCTGTGACCCAGAAAAGTCAAATTTAAAAGGACACAGATGGACATATAGCACTTATGAATACAGTTTATACCCACTCCCACTTTCAGAGATACTTACCTCTCCTATTTCCATCAACGGTTCATTCATATCCACCCCTCCATAACCATACTGAAGATCAGCTTCAGTTAATTTGTTCTTCTTAATAAACTGTGTGTTGAGATACCTATAGAAATACAGATATTCTAATCAAAATAGGCAAAAATTCAGCTTGTGAGGTTTTATTTAAAAAATTTGGAATCATGGAATGCATTCTACATCACAAAAGATAACCTCTTGTAACCAGTGCCATTGCTATATGTAAGAAATTCTTAAAATAGAAATAGTTTCCATTTCAAAGACCTTACATCATATTAAAACAATATGGTGTTAGCAATTGAGATATGCAACAGTAGCATGAGAGATCACTGTCAACACTTTCTTGGTGTGCAATATATTAAAAAAGAATTCAACTTTTCAACATACATTACCATATTATTCGTACACATATATGCAAAGTAACTGCTACATTCTGGACAGTTGACTAGTACTAAAGTGACAGTAATTTGTTTAGTTTTAATGACAGAAAAACATTCCCAAACATCAGCTGTTTTTAAGTAAACATGTATTTACTTCTACCTGTAATGTTAATTATTTTGCATTTCTCCCACTCTAACACACAAAAATAGTGTAAATTTTTAGAGGGCCAATACTTATCAGTTAGGATCCCTTATTCGGGTCAAAATAACTAGCAAACAGCTGTATTACAAATTTTAAAGAGAAGAATTTGGAGAAATTATTTTAATAAACAGCTATAAAAAAAATGTTATTAAGGCTTTAATTTAGTATTTACTATTGTATGTATAGTCTTTATAAAAAACAGAAAATGGTTTCTGCACAACACCTCATAAAACATTCTTCTTAATTCTCAGTAACCCCTTAAAAGAAATACAATGGTGCAGTTTAAAAATTAACAGAGTCCAACTAAGACTTGTGTAGTGGTGAAAAGCTGGAATACTAGCCTAGCCTACTAGTAGCCTAGACTACCTTCAGATCCCAGAGTCTTACAGAGTACTGTAAACTGCTCTGCTGCCATCAATAACCACCATAAAATGTAGATGCAAGTCTGCATAGAAAACTACAAGCCTACCACTTCATATACAACTTGCATGGATATCCGAATAGTTGGAACACAAGCCTTAGGCATGCTCCTTGATGGTACTCACACACACACACACACCCCCAGCAAACAAAGGCAGCAGCCACCATTCTGCTTTTCTCTGTTAAGCTTACTCAAAAGGAAAGCCCTATGCTCTCCTCATTCACACCCTCTTCCATCAGTACATATCTTCTCAGCAAATCCAGATCAGGCAACTGATTCATCTTAAAACTAACATAGCCACAAGTGAATAAACAAATCTAACCTAGATAAGGTAGCTCAAGCAAAAAGGGGGTGGCAAGAAGTAGGCAGGCAGAAACACTCCTGGCAAGAGCTCTACCACATTCTGCCTCAAAACCAAATTTGGCCACATTTCCTCTCTCCTTCCCTTACTTTTACCATCAACTTCCAGAATCGAGTGCAAGCAAATAACTGCAAAACATATGCAAACAGTATAATCTCAAATCAAGTTCTCAAGTTAATAATTAATGAAGTCATTAGCCATTTTTCACCTTGAACAACTACATCAAATACTTCATCTGTATTGCTTACTTTTGGAAGACAATCCATAAGGTTCACCTGCAACTTACTGTGAAGACAAGAGTTGGTCCTGAATTGATAACATCAGAAATTGCCCACTGACTCTTGCTACTATTGAGATAAAACTTTGAGGTGAAAATTTGAAATGCCTGATCATACAGATCAGGCCCAATTACCT
Source organism: Forpus xanthops (assembly GCA_032466535.1). Lineage (NCBI taxonomy): Eukaryota > Metazoa > Chordata > Aves > Psittaciformes > Psittacidae > Forpus > Forpus xanthops. The sequence continues at coordinate 7,608 of JASSUY010024789.1, forward strand.
GACAGTGCACCTGTGCAGGCTTATGCTCTATTATCTGATGATGAAAATGGCAATAAGATGATAAAACTGAGGCTTGCTTCCTTTCACGGTATTAGCAAAGCAATATACTTTCCAGTACTCACACCTCAAAACACACTCACCAAGCTTCCACTCCAGAAAAAAAGCTAAAAAGTTTGGAATGTCGAAGACTGCTACAAGACTCATTCAAAACAAACACCTACTTTACAGCAGAATACTGAAAGATGGTGTTCCATCTAAACTAGCACTATCAGGAAAACGTCTGGTACATGAAGATTTTTGTGGGCAATTTGTTTCAAGGACAACGGATTTGGTAACACAGTAAAATAAAACAAGTTAGGTATTTAGCAAAGAAAAAAAAACTGCCAAAGAAAATAATTTAACAATCAGAAGGGTAGCTAATTATTTGGGACAGGTTACTTGGTAACTTTCAAGTATATGGTACTTTCAGATCAACCAAGAACAAAACTGTAATCACAGGTTACTGTTCTAGACACAGTAGCCACACTCCCAAAGCAATGTTACACATCTCAATAGCCCACTGTGTCCTTGACGGGTCAGATTTCAAAAACCTTGTCAGATGGACTAGACTTTATTTCTTGTAGTAGTTTGGTTTTAGTAGTTTGAATTACACACTCCTAGAAAAGAAACCAATATTAGTGTTGGCAAAATAAACATTGTGAAATTCAGGTTGAATCTAATAAACCTAAGATTGTACCTATCTCAAGTCAGCTCCTGATTATTTTCTTATGTGCCCCATGATAAAGCTAAAAGAATCTACCTCCTTTAAGTCTTTGTGCATCCATGGTACGCCACAAAACAACACACATTAATCTGTACATCTAGAAGTACCGTATTTCTTTAACTAAAAAAAGTCAATGACCTGTATTCAGATTTTTTTCCTCCTCTGAAAGCTCTCCAAAGATAAACTTCTGTATAGCCACCCTTTTTGGTCCCCCACCACCACCTCCTATACCCATAGTCAGACTGCTGTACTGGTTCCCAAAATGGCATGTGGGTCTAGGAGAACAGTATACAAGAATAAACCTAAACTGAAGTGCTAAGGAAATTGCTTTCTGAAAATTGCACGGCGAGAATGCTGCTAACGATTTTGACACTCCACTGCTCATGGACAAAGAAACAGATAGACTTTAAGTGGCAATATCATCCAATCTACTGATGTAAAGGAGGCAATTAAAAAAAAATAACTAACTAGCTAGGACTATTACAGTTTGTTTTCAGAAGCAGTCAGTTTGGTTTTTAAGATTTTCTTCAACCTAGCACTTGCACAAATTAAATTGCTTTGCAAGCTACAGAAAGCATACGCAACCACATGAAGAGATAAATAGATCTGCAGGGCAGAGCATGAGACATACATAAGATGAAGACAAACTGAGAGCAGCACAGAGAAAAGACAAAAAATAATGAGCACAGGCTGCAGTTCGACAAATCCCAATCAGATATATAGGGAAATTTCTTAGAATGAGTAATCAAGCACTAAATCAGGCTGCTCGCAAAGGCAGCAAAATTTCTGTTCTTGGAGGATTTCAGAATTTAACTAAACAAAAACCTAAGCAATCTGGTTTAACTTTTGAAGCAAGCCCTACTCTGAGCACAAGAACTGGATGCCCTTCAGAGGTTCATTCACGACTACTTTTTCTTTTGTTTCCTAATGTTTCAATAAAAACATGCAATGGCAACTTCACAAGAGCTATATTAAAAGTACCAGAACCACTGTGCTTTATACAAGCAGAATGCTTTAACGTGTCTAACAGCGTGCACATACAAGTGCTCAGCGCTCTAAGTTTTCATAATCCAGTGTCTGTTCTGATTCACTCTTAAACCAGATTACTCACTGGTTTACATATCTCTAAAACAGTGTTGAAGTAATTTACCACAATGTGAAGATTAGCTAATAAATGAAAGCCATTTCATTATGAAGCACTGCACAGCTGTATCAAAATGATGAGAACAATAATAAATAGCTGATATGGAAATAAATCTTCCACAGCTATCAAATGCTCTATGCAAAAATTAAGACAGTTATGCCAATGGGAGAAGTTTCAGTAGAAAAATATCATTAATATTGGGTCTCAAATGTTGGTGGCAAATCTTGTTTAAATCTTCTCCACATTTATTGTTAGATAATTAGTAAACAAGACTAAGACCCCGCAGCTTCTGAACACTTAGAAAAAAGAGGACTCTAGAAGAGGACTGGAACTATTACCAGCTCGAATTGTGCGCCGGTTTACTGTTGATACTATAAGAATCAGAATACAATTTACTCCTTTCACAACAAAATTGGCTAAAGTTTAATCCTGAAAGGGAAGGAAGATGTCTCACATAAAAAGTACAAAAATTAATGGAATTAAATTTAGCTGAGAGGACTAAAAATCACTACACATGAATATGCTAGTATTATTACAAGTGCTTGGGGAAAAAAAAAAAAAACAAAAAACACAAAATGGAACAAAGCGGAAGTTGCACTATATATGTTTACTTCTCAGGATTTTATTATGATCAGATTTTAAAAGTTCAACTGTTAAAAAAATATAGGAAAACTCTCCAGGTTACTTGAAATAAAGGTACACAAACCAGATGTTTTACCAGGACAATTACCCATTAAAACAGTTACAGCACCAAGAAACTGATAAGCCCCCATGTCCTGCCTTTTTGTTTATCTAGCACATTTATCATCAGAACTAACAAAAACATATGAAGGTTTTTAATATGAAATGTTCCTTATTCCACCAGTTTTATCAACTTGGTTTTTAGTCAAGCATGTATAGGATTTTAGCTTTCAAAATTAATCCAAACCTGCTTTCCTAATAAAACACAACAAGAGGGGTAGGTAAAAAAATCCCGAACCAAAATCAACACCAAAGAAAGAAAACATTGAGTCTATTCCCAGTCACATGATTCATCTTGAATTTTGTAAATCTTGCTCAAAAGGAAAGTGTGTCACATTTTAGTAGCATTGCAAGTATTACCTATTAGGGTAGAAGCACAGATGTTGAGTCTATTTAAATTTTACAGGAATCTATTTAAAAAACAAGATTAGTAGCTGTAAAGATTAATCAGTTTTTATTGTTGGAAGAATCATACAAATTAGATCCTGGGATCCATAGAGTCGACTAACTTATGGTACTTTTAGAAGAGCAGGTGTACAAGTAAGAAAAGAAGTCCAACTGCTTTATAAAAACAGTCTTCAGAGGTACTTTCACCCAACACACTCTCTCAGAAAACAATAAAATTGATGTAACACTTAAGGAAGTGTGCCCAGTGAATGAAAGTCGTTATGACCCTATGAATCAAGCACAGGATTATTTCTTACCTTCATGTGAAAAGGTCTTTTAGTTCCCATTACAATGTACATTACTGAAAAATCATACTTTCACAAAATCATACCCTTTAGAGACTTTTAAAAGATGGTACATAGCAAAACTCAGAATTTCCACACAAATTAAAAACATATAGTACTGAAGTAAAATTATTTCCCACAGACACCTAACAAGTACATTTACTGGACCAAAACACAATATGCAGAGGAGGAAGACTTAGAAGGGGCAGAGTGGGCATGAAGTAACTTCAAAGTTCAAGAGCTTGGCTTCATGGGTATACGAATGCCATTCTGCTGAGCTTATGTCAATATACAGGTTAGTTCATGTGCATAACACAGCTGTCTGGGGTAAAAAAAAAGCCCTAGTTTGCTTAAAAATAAAATAAAAAGTTCACACTGCTGGAGAAATCTTTTAATTTGCTGGTTTATGACCAGAAGCACTCAAGCACTCAAAAAAAATCATTGCAGAAAGCAGAATCAGCAAGACTTACACACATGAAATAGGACACTTTTTCCCCTGTATCAACTTCCAAGTCAGTGACATACTATAGAACTAAAGTTTGCAAGGTCAGGATGGATTCGATCCCATTTGTTCCCAGTCTGCTAGTGATAATTTAATAGATTCTGCAAGACCACACATACTTCTCATAGGATCATAGAATAGTTAGGGTTGGAAAGGACCTTAAGGTCATCTAGTTCCAACCCCCCTGCCATGGGCAGGGACACCTC
>JASSUY010024793.1:0-12038 GCA_032466535.1 Forpus xanthops
AAACTGTTCTTATCTCAACCTGTGGGAGTTGCATTCTTTTGATTCTCCTCCCCATCCCCTGGGACTGGGGAAGAAAGGGGGGAGTGAGTGAGCAGAACTGTCTGAGGGCCCCAAACCACGGCACCATTCTATCCTACAATATGATTCTATGATACTACAGAGCTGGTCTCCATCACTTGCAGTTTCTTCTGGAAACAAATATAACTCCACAAAGCCTCCTACCCAAAAAAGGGCTACAAAAAAGAGGCAGAAACGGATTTAAAGACATTAAAATTAATTCAACATGGCTTTTTGCAGCACAAAAATATATTTATTATAAAGATTTTTTTTTTCAATAAAATCAGGAAATACATGTAGAATAAGGCATTTAATCATTCCGTTAGGATGATTGGACATTTCCTTTCTAAGCACGGCTGCAGTTACAAACTATATTAACTCTAGATTGATATCAAAGGATCAATCAGTTTTTAAATCTCCTAAGTACAACAATACTGTTGACATAAAAAGTAATGTAATATTACCTTTCTGACCCAATAAAGTTGAGTGCATGTACAATTTGTTAATTTAGATCCATGGAAGACACTAAAACCAAATCTCTTGAGACAGTTACTACAAATAATTTCCTAATTTAACATGCACATTTGCTTGCTCGCCACCTAAAAACTCAAAAACCTAATTTTTAGCAAGCCTGGCGTTATCCCCTTTCCCCTTCAAACCTAATTTAAAGCCCTCTCTATAAGCTCTGCTAACTCCTGCTAGTACTGAAACAATAGCTATCGAAACCCCACTTTGAATAAGTCATTATAATTCTTCCTTTGACATATTTTTCTACAAAAAACCCAAACTTTTCTAAGTAACCAAGCATTAGAATCCAAATACATTATTTTTTAAAGAAATGAAGGCTGCTCTTAAAATATTAACACTTATTAAAAGAAAAAAATAGTAGATGGAGCAACTATTCTACTTTAACATGCTTTTCCCCTCAAAAGACCATAAATTCTCTTTCAAATCCGAACATTAATATTATATCCATAATAATTTATGACAAATACACTTACCTTAGAATCATTAGGAAGCATGTACAAAGTTATTTACCAGATAGCAAAGAAAAGTATCTTTCAATGTTATTTCAAGAACATTAAAATTACAAATACATTTAAATTAAACGTTAAGCAGCTCTAACTTGTTTGCTATTTAAAAAAAACTGTGAACAGAACAATTTACTGATTTTTCTGTGCTACACAACTGACCTGTTTTGCCCACAGCATGTAAATACCATGAAATGTTACCTTGCAACCATTTTTTCCCACATACGCTATTTTTTTCATCCTAAAACTGTAGCTTTGTTACATTTATCTCTAGTCCTAATGCCTAACACATACTTTCAAGACCTCATTATAGAGCTTCAAGTAGTTTTCCCTTTTCAGTTTCAAATTAATTCCTTGGGAAAAGGTGATTTCCTATGACCAGCAACAGAACTTAGCAAATGAGTGAATTATTCTGACTTTTTGAAACATTACTTTTGAGGCAGATTCAGAAAATTTTGGGGTTTTTTTTTGGAGGGGGTGGGAGGGTAGGAAGCAATCTTTATCTTATCTCAGTTTTCCACCAATTATGGTAAAACGTTGCTGTAGGAGGCAAGAAAAATCTCAGCTTCTTTCCCATGTATTTATGACACAGCGAATTGGGGCAATTGAAATGTGACATTCATTCTTGTATATGTTATTGCCCTACAAGTCAAATTGCTTCTCCTCAGTTTCTTCAGTATAAATGGAGACTCATACTTCTGAATGCTTTCAAAGCCCTTGGAAATGTAAAATAAAAAGCACCTCAGAAAGCTTGATGTTTCAGTCTTAGCCACCCATTATTTCTCTTCAACTAAGTAGCTGGGCACCATATTCTTATGCAGTCTGCTACCATTATATTCACAGACAAACTCCTCTTCCTTCCACCTTAAAACTAAGCACCTAACAATTCACACTATAGGTGCAGTGCATCTTTAAAACACCCTCTACTCTAAAACATTCAGATCACAGGAAAGCAAACATGGAGAAAAAAATCTTTCAAAACACGTGGCAACAGAACCTGATACACTTATTTCAGGTATACTCCTTTACAGAAACAACGCTGACTAAAGCTTGAGAACAGATAAAAGAAAAATCATTCACTACCTCAAAAAAGCCCTAACCATTAATATGCCTATTCTCCCAGCCCTAAAACCCAAAAGCCATGCAGTACTGTGGCTTTGTTTGTCCTTGGGTGTAAGTACAACTAAATATACACAAAAAAAAAGCCTAAAAGATCTTGCAGCCAGCAATGACCCAGAAAACAACTGACTGATTGGCAATGCAGTCATGGGGTTCTCCCAGCAAAAAAAAAACATTGACGAAAAATGTGTCTAGTCACCAATACGTGCAGGCATTTTAGCTGAGCACTCCAATCTTAATATGAGGGTTTTTTCCTCCCATTGTTATGCTTATGTTCCCTGTAAATTTATCATGTGTGGGGAAAGAAACAGCATATTGTTAAATGTATTAGCTTCTAAGACTGCATTTTTATGTATTAATAAAAGCAGGCCTAATAATGATTATTCTAAGCTGAAACTCCTTTCCTAAATTTTCCTCTAAAAGTGTTTCTCTCAAGCTACTTATTGGCTGGCCTTCACACTATGGAACACCCACTTCGAATTTCTAGGGAAGAAAGGTAAATAACTTTTTTTTGGCTGTCCAGTTAGAAACGCCAAGAAAAATATCTAAATGGAAAAACATTGCTTGCAGATAATATAACCATCATTCATCCTGCTGCACAGCTGTGGACATTTCTAATGATATTTACTTTGCACATTGCCATATTACAGGTCCACTCAGCGCCCACTCAGTGAACAGTCATACTGATCTCGCTCTCCTATGATGCTATGATTCCATTGTTAAAACAAATATAGTAAATCTCGCACACAAAGCAATATTCCATCTAGTCAGACCATATTAAAGTGTATTAAACAATGGACTACTTTCTTCCTGCTAGAATTCAGCTTTCTTTCCTAGCTGATCAAATTAAAAATTTAAACTGGGCTGCAATGAAAAGGACTCTGATTTTAAGTATATATAAGAAACCATAACATATTTAGCTACCTAAAGTCATTCTATACAAAGACAGAACTACAAACTGTTCCAAGGTTCATATCTTAACTCTTAAACAAAACTTAGACAGAGCTTACATGATGAATTAATATCTTCTAGATAGTATAATACATGAATCAACCCCCCTCAAAACCCAGTATGCAATGATTAAAAAAAGTATTAACACTCTGTAAAATTTAGTAGCAGACCTCCCAAAAACATAGCTGCAAGCAATCATAGGCTCAAATTTGGTAATATATCCTATTTTCTCTAAAAGGCTCTATCAAATTTCTATATAACCTTGCTAGTTGCAATGCCTTACAGAGACAACTAAAACACTTTAAGACTTTAAAATTCTCAGTTTGTATAAAATAAAATATTTCTGAACATAACCTAATTCTATAATCCAGCTAATTCCTGCCCTCACATGATGACTAGAAGCCTGTAGTCTGTTGTACCCTGGTAATTTTATTTTCAATATTAAGGCAAATCAAAGGAATATGAACATAGAAGGAAAGTACAGACTAATATTACATACTTAGTTGCTGAGAAAGGAACTTCTGATGCAAGTTGGTCTCCAATTTTATAATACTGCATAGCTGTTTATAGAAACAAATTTCTCGAAGTATCATAAAATATAGCTTTAAAAAATTCTCTAGCTCATCTAGTTTTAAATAAGATAATGCTTTCCTTTGTAATAGTAGATTCACATTTCTCTTCATTATATTTATGCCAAGTAAGATAATTCTTAAAACATTCACTTTGGAAAGAAAAAAATAATAATCTCAATATACCAATATTTGAGACACTAAAATTCCAGTGGAATTTTTATTCTTAATTTGCCGATTTCAAAATAAAGAATGACAATCTTTTCAGGACAGGGGCCATGCCTTATAGTAAGTTTAATCTTGCATATAAAAACCCTAGATTCTTAGAATCTCATTAAGAAATTGTGTGCTTGAGTCAATTCTATTTAAAGTCATCAGAATTTTTTTTTTATGACTTTAATAAGTGTTCAAGTTTACTAGTCTAAACTCACTTGCCTTTTATACTTAAGTTACACAGGAAAAAAAAATGAAAATAATGATACTGCATGTTTCACCAACTATTAATTCTGCCTCTGCAGAACTGTTATGTCTAATGCTGACTCACAAGCCAGAAAAAAACACAACTTGAATTTTAGAAATGAGGCAATATCAACACTACTAGTAATCTCAGTATATATATAAAAATATGCTTAAAGAATTAATAAAGATGAGACCTAATGAAATGAGTCAATTTCTTCAAGCTTCAAGACTATAGTCAAGTGGAACCCCCACAATGCCATTCACAAGGACTTCTACTGACTATAATTACTATCACAGTGGTATTGGCATAATTATTAACATTTTTTACTGCAACGTAGTTGGAATAGAGCACAAAAATATCCGTAACTCATCCTAAGTAGGATAATAATCAATCCATATTTTAATAGAGAACAGAAATAAAATTTTAACCTCAAAAATGTATACAGCAGCCTAATGCAGTCAAATGACTTTCTGCATTCTTATCCAAACTCTATCAGTATTCTCTCTCTCTCTTTTAATGATTCTCACCTCTTCCTAATTTCTGAATCCACAAGGAGTTGCCTTTTTTTGTGGGGTGGAGGTGGTGGGAGTTCCTCTTTAGCATGTTTAACCAGGATATGCTCTCTTGTGGTCACCATAGTTACAGTTTCCATTACAGTTGTCTGTGTTAGTGATGTCTGAGTGGTAGTGACAGTCTGTGAAATCTGTGAGAAGTATAAAAACAAAGGTCACACATTGCTTGAAATACTTCAGTAAAGGCTGTTTAAAGTAGCAATAGAGGATAATAAGAAACAGCTCCTATCTGATCATAGGTAGACCTTCAGAAAAAAATAACCTTATATGCAACTCAAACCAAATTGCTTTATGCAACTCATGCTGTGTGAATAAGATATCTGCAGAAATCAATACCAAAATCAGAAAGGATTCTAAATTGAATGAGCTTATGGCTCCCTGCAAGTCCTGATGAATGAAGACAAGAAATGAATGGTCAGATTAATGAGGTAAATGAATAATAGTAAATGCATAAAATGTCACTATTGCTATATGTTACTCTGTTTCCATTCTGAAAATATATTTCTTGAGAGGCAATAAAAGCATGGTAATGGAACTAAATAACCAATTATTACTTTTACCGTTTATAACAACTTTTAAACTAGAATGTAATTCATCACAACCTACTTGCAAAAAAAGGGCAGCTAGCTTTCTGTCAGCGAATCTTAAATCACAAAACATGCACTAGAAGGCAAATTAATTTTCATCAGTTTTATTCCATAATTAAAAAAAAAATGTTAAGGGGTCATAAAAGATACAAATACATAATATGCAACACTGTAACCAGCAATCTACTGCATTTAAATTTATGAATTTAGTAATATGAGAACAATCCCTTCACATAGTTCAGACGTATTAAAAAGAAAAAAAAAAAAGGAATTTTTAGAAATATTTTCTGTTCATATCTGTTTGAAAGATACTGGTTGCATATCTACGGTCCATTACTCTTTGTTTCTATATAACACCAAACTACAAACTTCCAACTTGAATGTGGGCAGCTGTTCTTAAGACCCTTAACTAATGAGAAACAGGTCACTTCGTTTTTTGATTCTCTCAGAGGATGGCTCATTTCTCAAAATGCTCTAGTTACAGCTCCAATGATCACATTACAGTTTAGGGGCAGTGAAATAAAAAATAAAAGGAACAAGTCATACCAGGAGCAGGAAAAGGTGTGCATCAGAAGAGCCCTGCTTCTTTTTTTATTGCCAATGTGCAAGAGTTAGAAAAACTTTCCAATTCAATGAGAAGAATGCCTATATCTAAAATTCCATGAAACTATACATGCATACATAAATTATCTATTATTTCTTGCACTAGAAATTCAGCAAGAGAATTGAGTTTTATTGAGACATTAATCATAGAATCACAGAATAGTTAGGGTTGGAAAGGACCTTAAGATCATCTAGTTCCAACTCCCCCATCATAGGCAGGGACATCTCCCACTAAACCATGCCACCCAAGGCTATGTCCAGCCCGGCCTTGAACACCACTGGCGATGGAGCATTCACAACTTCCCTGGGCAACCCATTCCAGTGCCTCACCACCCTTACAGTAAAGAATTTCTTCCTCAGATCCAATCTAAACTTTCCCTGTTTAAGTTTGAACTCATTAATGTTTCTATACACAGTGGAAAAGAGGCATACTAGGTAATTAACTACAACACCTTTCCCATGATGCTTTCGTATATTTAAAAGAATAGGCTGACAAGGAAAGGGGTATGCTGTTGCAACCACCCTCTTCTCAACAGGCAACATCAGCAAAGGCAAAAAAAAAAAAGCCAATGAAAAACCCAAACCAAACCAGCCAACCAAACACCCCGAATTCATGCCATCACTGCCAATTCTTTCACATCGACTTCTAAACAGAAAAGTTTTCCTGATCTTTGTCCAGTCTGCCAATGGAAGTCCATTACCACTGTCTTTCTTACTTAAGGCAGTCTTTTTTATTCAGGTAGTCTTTCTTAGTCAGCTCAACGCTATGCTTTGAGATAAAAATGACTAGCTGTCTAGTCTTAAAAGCAGAATCAGGACTACTCAGAAGACTACAAAATTAAGAAACAGAAGATTTTTTTTCTTTTTTTTTTTAAATGTCTGGATTAATTATGTCAATTGGCATAAGCTGCTTGTGAACTGCAGGGACTTAGTTAAACATATGAGCTACATAAATTCTTTGGAAAACAAAAATACTAAGTTGACTTTTTAATCACTACAGTATTAAGAATTAATGATCTTGGTTGAGTACCATCAACAAGATGTATTGACTGATATCTTAATCCATAGAAATAATGACAACATTAAGTAAACATCTCCATATAGTTTTAATAAAAATTTATATAATAAAAAACAATACAGCATCCTTTTTGATTTTGTTTTATTTAAGGGGGGGAAGAAAGGAAAAGAAAATTACTGATTTTCATGTCTGTGGTTCTGTCAAGTTAGAGAGTAACACTTGATGTAATCTTTTCCTCAGCTGACTCTGTTGCTAAGATCATTCCAAACAATTCCCTGCTCCTTATATGTAGTTTTGTGTAGTTTCCCTTTTTTCTCATAAAATTCTTATGTTGAGACCATAAACTGTCATGTTTCCATTTGCCAGTCAACACCAGGGCACAATTTACACTAAAGAAGGTGTAAAAGAGAATAAATCGCAGCTAGGGATCTGTAGGAATCATCTGCAGCATACTATCAATTACACAGGAGTAACAGTAACAGTTTCAGCTGGTGATTGGGAGCTATGCTTCAAAAGTAGGTAGTGTAATTACCATATGCTCAGAGCAATCAAGTCGTGATGGGAGGAGGGGTAATGATTTACATGTCAAAACAGTAAAGAAGTATTTTTCATCCTCAGTCAACAGGAATGGAGGTTAAATACTACATACTTCAAAAAGAAAATGGAGATGTGAATTTGAAGTTCATAATAATTTCTAATTAGAGGCTAGGTAAGACTAGAAGGTACTGACAATTACACTGCAATGTAACTCTGCAAGATGAAGTTGGTCCACATATAAAGAGTGCACACAGTTCAGTGGGCAAAGGACAATCCTTAAAAAAATACAGTGGTACAAGAAACTAAGTAAATTCTAATAGCTTTCCTGGCAAAAAACATGCCAACCCACCACCTAAATCTAATCACTGAAGTGTGTGTTTCATGTATTATTCAAAGATGGTAAAAATAGTGACAGTACCATTTCCTTATCCCTCTTAATTCCTGACAAGCAAATATGAACCTGTGAAGGGGTAATGCAAACTAGTTCTTACCTCACTAGAAAACCATATGGAAAGCACTAAGGTGACTCAAAAAGCTGTACATTAAATGACTTTCAAAATACAATGCTTGCCTTCAGTTTCACATCAGCAAGCTCATCTTAAAAACATGTGAAAACTCATCACTTTTTGGAGTGGACAAATTTAAATCTTCTTTTTCATCATCTACAGGCAAATGTATGTACAATGTGTGTATAGCACTTCAGCAGTTTTATGTCATTTTATTTCTCTTTTATATGGCAGCCTACCTTTAATGTTGTCATTTATTATTGCCTTTGGAAGTGCCCTCCATCCTGATAGACTCATAATTTTTCTTAACACTTACTTTTTGTGCTGTCATTTGTTTTCTGATGAAATGTATGAGTGGGGAAGTTCAGATGAGGAATGGTGTTTTCTTATATTTGTGAAGGTTTTCAGTACAATTTAGTGAAGCATAATGAACACACCAAAGTTAAGTTCAGAGCTTCTAAACCTACACATCTAGTCTCAGCCAGTTGTCCTTGTCCTTGATTTCACTGTGTGGTCAATGAAGGAAAGTTGACATTTTCATGATGAGGATGAACTGATTTTAGAGGTCTCTCTCCCCTTCCCTTTGGCATCCACTCATTTGTAGCAGAAGCTTCACCATGAGTTCTGATTTAATGCTTAAATTCAGCAATAATGAATTCAGCTAAATGTGGGAGGACTCACATTCTACTTTTCCTTTGGGATGTATAGCTGCCTCCTGTGCCTAGCAGGAAAATCGCCTCTGAACTGAGGCCGAGGTTGTCTCTTCCATTTAATTTCTTATTTTATCAACAAGTTAATCATTCAGTGACACTTTAGTAGAGAGGGAAGAAAAATAACTAGACAAAAATGTGTTATAAAGGTACTATAAGAATTATTAATCACAGCATCATTCAGGCTTGAAAGGACCTTTAAGATCATCAAGTCCAATCATTAACTTAGCACTGCCAAGTGCACTACTAAACCAGTGACCTAAAGTCAAAGTTGAAGTAAATATCTAAGATTAGTTAATAAAATGTGCATTTTCTGATAGATTTTAGTGTAACATGTTGTATTTGACACACTTTTATAATTTCTAGTTAGGATATACCAAACTGTGTAACAGTGCCTGAAGAAATGATCTTTCAGTTAGAATGTGTAATGTCTCTTGAACATGAAGCAATATGCCCACAACAGCACACTAACTCTGTGCCAAGCAAAGTATCTTCTTGGAGGAAAAGCTTGTCAACTGAAGTTTGCTGCTATAAGACAGTTACACTGTTTGGGGAATCTGAAGCATCTCCCAACTGTGCTGCTCTATGACATATGGATATATGGCCTCAGCATAGCTCACTTCACCCTTTCTACAGTCTAAGTTCCATTTTCAAAACTAGTATCTGCTTTTAAGATCAATCAGCAATCGAAATAACTCTTGAACACTTTGGAGTGTTTTACCAAATTCTTCAAATCATGTTACAGTAGTCATCACAAATTCAAAACACATTTCCGGCTTTTCCTCCGCATAGAATTAACAGATTTCCTACAGCAAGTACACAACTGTTAAATCTAATTTTCAACTCTTATAAATGCTATGTAGAACAAATCAGTTTTGCTTTCTGTTACAAGGTGAAATTGCACCCTTTCCCCATTTTCACCTCTTCTGTTCTCCCAAACTAATTTTTCCAACTTCAGCTACATAAAAAACTGTATCACAAAACAAACTACAAGATTAAAGCTTGAGTTGGAAGCAAGGTTATTGAGAAGCATTTGGATCACTGCAGGAAGTATAGCAGTTTTCACTTAATTAGGCAAACGGAAGCTGGTAGACAGATTAGTATGCAGCAACAAAAAACTGCGGTATGGTCAAAGGAATTGAATCAGACTGTCCAAACTATGACAGTCCCTCTAGGAACAGGAGAGAAGTTTGTTCAGTGACATTCTACTTCACATTATCATTAAAAAGTCTTAATGTCCACTTCACCAGTCATGCAATGATCACATAGAAATAAGTCAATGAGATAATGAAACAGAAAAAAGTGAGCTGATTTGAGTTTAAATGCTGTCAGTTGATTTGAAAAAAATAAATGGGTATGTTTTGTGGTACTACACCAGAGAACATCAGAGCCCCAAGTTTTGTTATCTGGTTTAAAAAAATGTGAAACTTTAAAACTTGATTTTATGTTTTTTCTTTTTTTTTTTATACATATGCTATGGTTAACATAAAGGACCTTGGCAAAATAATAGCAAATTGTATTCTTCTTTCACTGGCATTTGGGCTGCATGTATAGACTGTTTTCTTTATTTTTCACAAAAAAAAAAAACAAAAACAAACAAACAAAAAAAAAAAACTTCTCTTTTTATGGCCTCTCTTTTTAACCTGTATATCAGCATAACATAAGAAGAAGTAAAAAGTAATCTATTTTAAACTTTCACTATTGAAAGAAATTCAAATAATTTTTCTTTAACTGGCAAATAGCTCTTACATTAATTTCAGATCAACTTCTATTCCACAGAGACAGACGTAAAAACATTACATTCGAAGTGACCAACTATTATAGGTTAAAACAAAATTATCTGGAAAGAGTATTTACATTACAGACTGTGTCACCCCTGAAACCACAGTTCACAAACCAAAAAAGTAATCAACATTATAAAGAGAGATCAAAACTAAAGAGATATTTGAAATTCTGGAAAGTTGTATTACAGTTGCACTATGGTGCCCTAAAAATATGTCTTAAGCAAACATGCAGAGAAAAAAATAATATAATAAACAGCACCAACACTATTGCAAGCATTTGACTAGCAAAGGATTTGACTGCCACCAAGTGACAAAATGATAGTTTTAACACACCTGTTTAGAGTCGCTCTCCACCTTCTGCACAAGGCTCTCCCAGCGCTGGGAAAAATTTTCAAGACGACTTTCCAGCTTTTGAGCCACTGCTTTATTTTTCACAGCTACAAGAAGGTCTTGGCTGAGTGACTTCAGCTTACCAATCATTTGTCTTTTCATTTCTAGATCCCCTTTAAGGATCTGTTAAAGAAAGCAACAGCAGGAAGAACAGTAATTTATACATAAAACAAACAAACAAACAAACAAAACAACAAAAAAAAACCAAACAAACCCAGCAAACCTAGAAGATAATACCAAGAGAGAGCATCATAAACACCGAAAAAGGGTAGGGGCATTTCATAGAAACTCCTACACTTCCATGCTGCTAATGTAAAAACTCCTGGCAGAGCTGACATGGTGGAATGAACACATTGCACTTCACAAAACAATGTAACATGACTGGTGGAGCATCCGCAGACATCTCAGCATGCTTCATTTGGCAACATAAATCAGAAAGCTAACAGCTGTATGACATTAATAACCTTAAACTGCAGTAATGTTAACAACTACATCAAGATTTCAAAAAATTTCTTTAAAGTTTTGTTGTACTTTGTCATATATTGGGTATTAAGACTCACTGGGAAAAAAAATACTAATACCTAAAATACTTATAAGCAACAAAATGCACAATTTACAAATCTGCAAGAAAATAAATTGTACTGTTTGCTTTATCAAATTATCAAATAACTCAGTCATAACTTATGTCAAGTGCATACTGTTAACTCCAATATTTCAATACTGAAATGTGGCTTCCTTATTTGTTGGTAATGTGCTTTTAATAGTTGTTTTGCCCTGTACTTTTTCAGTAAATCTCAAAAAAGAGAACACTATCACCTTCATTTTAGAGTTTGTAAAACTTAGGCATGGACATGAAAACAACTTAACAAACCTGTGCCATAAATGACAGTAAAATTTCATATCAGCCTGTTTATTTACATTCTGCATTCTCAGTCATTACATACTCATGCTCTGTCACTCTTTCTTTGCCTTGTGTAGGAATTATAGTGACAATTATAGTGACAGTGAATAAACAGTAGGTGGAAAATTAAAAAGAAACAACAAACCAAAATGAAGCACAGTCGTTTTTGTCATGGGTTCAGCAGCAGCAGTTATTTTTTTCTTTAAGCAGTAGCTGGTGAGCGCTGTGTTTTGGATTTTTGGC
>JASSUY010024794.1:0-21445 GCA_032466535.1 Forpus xanthops
CTGGACTTGTTCCAACAGTTCCATGCCCTTTTTATGTTGAGGACACCAGAACTGCACACAATACTCCAAGTGAGGTCTCCCGAGAGCAGAGTAGAGGGTCAGGATCATCTCCTTCTACCTGCTGGTCATGCTCCTTTTGATGCAGCCCAGGATATGGTTGGATTTCTGTGCTGCGAGTGCACACTGCAACCATCTCATGTTCATTCTCTCATCAACCAACACTCCAAATCCTTCCTCCGCATGGCTGCCCTGAATCTCTTCTCTGTCCAACCTGTAGCTGTACTTGAGATTGCTCTTACCCAGGTGTAGGACCTTGCACTTGTTATGGTTAAACTTCATGAGGTTGGCACCAGCCCACCGCACAAACATTTCAAGGTCCCTCTGGATGGCATTCCTTCCCTCCAATGTATCAACTGAACCACACAGTTTGGTGTCATCAGCAAACTTGCTGAGGGCACACTCAGTCCCACTGTCCATGTCATTGACAAAGATGTTGAACAAGACTGGTCCCAACATTGATCCCTGAGGGACACCACTTGTTACTGATCTCCAGCTGGACATTGAGCCATTGAGCACAACTCTTTGCATGCGGCCATCCAGCCAGTTCTTTATCAACCGAGTGGTCCACCTATCAAATTGATGTCTCTCCAACTTAGAGACAAGGACGTCATGCGGGACTGTGTCGAACGCTTCGCACAAGTCCAGGTAGATGACATCAACTGCTCTACCACTGTCCATCAGTTCCATAGGCCCATCATAGAAGGACACTAAAATGGTCAGGTGGGTTTTCCCCTTAGTGAAGCCATACTGGCTGTCACCATCATCTTTTGTTTTTCATGTGCCTCAGCATGCCTTCCAGGAAAATTCACTGCAAGATTTTGCCAGACACAGAGGTGAGGCTGGCTAGTCTGTAGTTCCCTGGCTCATCCATTTTCCTCTTATTGAAAATGGGGTTATATTTCCTTTTTGTAGTCATAGGAAACTTCACCTGACTGCCATGGTTTTTCTTATATGATGGCCAGTGGCTTAGCCACTTCATTTGCCAGGTCCCTAAGCACCTGTGGATGGATTTCATCAGGTCCCATGGACTTGTTCCCATTCAGGTTCTTGAGATGCTCTTGAACCAGATCCTATCCTATAGTGAGCTCAGGGTCTTCATTCTCACTGTCCCTGCGTCTGCCTTTCAAGACTTGAGTGGTGTGGTCAGAGCATTTGCTGGTGAAGACCGAGGCAAAGAAGTCATTAAGAACCTCAGCCTTCTCTAAATCCAGGGCAACCACTTCTCCTGATAGCTTCTGTTGGGGGCCCACATTGTCCCTAGTCTGTCTTTTATTTGCAGTGTACCTATAGAGTTCTTTCCTGTTATCTTTCATATCACTAGCCAAGTTTAATTCTAACTGTGCCTTAGCTTTCCTAACCTGGTCCCTAGCTTCCTGGACAACAATTCCTGTGTTCTTCCCAGGCCGCTTCTCCTTGCTTCCACCTTTTATAAGCGTCTTTTTTTCTTCAAATTTTCCTCAGCAGCATCTTATCCATCCAAGGAGGTCTCCTGGCCCTCCTGCAGTACTTCCTTCTAGTAGGGATGCATTGCTTCTGAGCTTGCAGCAGGTGATCCTTGATTATCAACCAACAGCCTTGGGCACCCCTGTCCTCTAGGCCTATATCCCATGGAATCTTACTGAGCAGGTTCCTGAAGAGGCCAAAATCTACTCTCTTGTAATCCAGGGCAGTGAGCTTGCTGCACGCTCTTCTCACTGTCCTGGGGATCTCAAATTTGACCATTTCATGATCGCTGCAATCAAGGCTGCCCTGGAGCATCACATTTCCAATCAGCCCTTCCCTGTTGATAAGCATAAGGTCAAGCATGGCACCTTCCTTGCAGAAGGAAGTTGTCTTCCACACAATTGAGGAACCTCCTGGATTGCTTGTGCTGGGCCATACTGTCCCTCTAACAGATATCAAGCTGATTGAAGACCCCCATGAGAACAAGGGCCTGTGAGTGTGAGGCTATTCCTATCTGTCTATAGAGTGCTTCATCCACAGGGTCCTCTTGATCAGGTGGTCTGCAACAGATCCCCACAATAATGTCTCCCATTGCTGTTCTCGCTTTAATCCTGACCCACAAACTCTCTGTCCACTGCTCACCTGTCCCCAGACAGAGTTCCATACTCTCCAGTCTATCCCTAACATTAACAGCAACTCCCCCGCCTGGAACGCCTGTCTTTTCTTTAGACCCTGTAATCTTCCATGCCAACACACCAGTCATAGGAGCCATCCTACCATGTTTCTGTGACGCCTATGATATCATACCCCCATAGGCGTGCACACGTCTCTAATTCCTCTTGTTTGCTCCTCATGCTACTGGTGTTTGTATAGAGGCATCTGAGCAGAGCTCCAGTTGAAGTTGGCTCATTGGCTGGAGCAGCTGGAATATCTGTACATTGCTCTGAGCATTTATTATAGGTGCTGAAAACTGACTGGTTGTGTTGGGATGGAATGATGCCCCCCTCCCGCAACACATCTACTTTAAAGCATCCTTGACCAGTCTCACAAGCCTCCTACCACATCCACTCTTCCCATTCTTTATCAGACCAACTTCGCCAGCCCCCACAATAGGTAGTGGCAGTGCCTGACTATGCATAAGTTGCTGAGGCTTGGTACCTCATGCAACTGTCTGAATTCAGATCTTCAAATATCTGTGGGCAATTAAAGCCTGTTGAATATTGTGTGTATCTAGATTTAAGTGCCAGGGCCTTTGTCGTTACAGAGGCCTCTGCTGTTGAATGACAGCCTCTTGCATAATTTTGCTGGCAGTTTTGTCCAAAGAAACTAAGTGTTAGCATGAGAGAAAAGATATACACTGCTGAATACAAAGATGGTTAAACCCCTGCTCCGATTGGAGATATTGGAAGGCTTTTTGCAGAGCTAAGCTATCTGCAGAAGTCTTTTTTTCTAAAGTGAGGAATGTCAAGTAATTGCCTTTGCAATATGCTGAGCACCTGATGGCAAATACTCCAACCATTGTTCAGAAACCTGAGAAATCTCGGGGTGTTTCATGTTGTCTGCAGGAAGGGTTGTAACCGGAGTGACTGCTGGGTTGCTGTTAAACTTTTAGGGATCTTGCTATGGTTGATAAGATTTATGAATTGTTCTTAATTTAGGGGCTGAATAACTGAATTTTTCAGAGGAGCTGCTCTCCGCTTTGGTGTGGTGAGGGACTGCAGATCATGCTGCAGTGCTGCAGGTAGATGAAGTGAAAGTGCATCATCGCCCAGCATGTGCAAGTGTGCTATGTTTCAGGAACCTGGAATTGTTTTTTTCAGGAAAATTGCTGTTTCCACTTAAGAAGCAAAAGATCTTGTATGCTTAACAGGTGCTTCTGTGCTACCCACAGGTACTGTGATCATGATGCAAATTTCCTGGAGTTTGAATGCTCCTGTTTTACACTGAGCAAAAGAAATTTGCAAGCTGTATTTGCAAATCTGTTACAATGTCATCATATTAATTCTCATACCTGCTCTTTGAACACTCTCCTGTAACTCTGATAATGATGTGACATGGCCTGACCTTTTCTGGAGTCACTTAGCTGCTTTTCATGTGAAATCATGGTTTGTATAAAAGCTGCCACATTTTTTTGGCCAATCTTGTACTATGTGCTCATCTCTCCGGCGACCTACGTAAGATAAGACTGATTTCCAACCCTCACCCATAATTAAAAATCATCCATATCTGGTCTTCCCTAATGACTGTATTTGTGATTCTGCAGGGTCTTCACACTGACAAAAGATTGAATAACAATGTTTTGTTTTCATGGTTGTGCTTTTGTTGCTTGTTGGTGCTTTCCAGCAGCCAGAAGTGTGAACACCAACAAAGTTTCAGCTGTTTAATAATAGCTCTAACACCTCTAAGAGTGTGGGAAACCTTACAAGAAAAGACTCTTCCTCTGTAACTTCTGTCCTGCTCGGTGGATTCCTCTCCCACATTTGAACTTTTCTCTCAAACTCCCAGAGCTTTTCTTGTGTCTAGAAATTTGCATGGCTTGGTATTGGCTGTTTTATGTTGTTTGCAATGAGGATAAGGAAAGCTTGTACTGCCTGTTACAGAGGTCTAAAGTGGTAATTGCTAGTATCTAAATCTTGTCAGGCCTTTTATTTGTAATGACTCCTGTGCTATAGGAAAGGAAATTGAAGATATTCATCTGGAAACTCCTAAATCCTATACTTAGTCCTATTTATAAAAGTTATTCTGAGATTATATGTCACAGAAGGGCAATAATATTCCAATATGAAAAAATAAACTGTACCCTTACTAGTATGCTTAAGAAGTGGGGAGTTCTATGTCTGAAATGTGTGCATTGCAGAGGAGTGCAAAGTGTGTGTGTGGTCAGCAGCTCTGAAGACTGCTTTTGTGAGTTAAACTATGAACAAAACACTGTTAGTGTTTTGAAATGAAAGCTTAAAATATGCTGCTGTCAATGTTCATTTAGGACATGGATATGGAATATGTCACCTTTGTGTGCTGCTTTAGGTGTGCTGGGGGAGAGAAAATACTTACTTTTCATGCCTTTAGGTCAAGGAGGGACATTGCTGCTGGTAAAATATAGCCAGGTGTGAGATTCTACCTTTTATGGACTTGGGCCCAAACTCATAAACCAAATATATCACAAGATCTGGAAGCCCCTTATACCTCATTTTAAAGTACTAATATCTCAATTCAAATTGCATATGAGTAAACTACACTCAGCAAATATTCATGGCTGAGTTGTCTGAGAGTATGGAACGATCCTATAGCCTTGTTTCAGTTGATTTAAAAAAAAAAAGGAATTTGATTCTTGGCTTCTGGGAAGGTATTAAACAGCTTTGAATCTTCTGTAATAAATAAATCCATCTTGTCCCTCTTAATTCTTTGACTAATTGCAAAGAGATTTGAAATTCTTTATGAAATGAGCATTTTCCCAAAACTACACAGATATTACTTACATTTGAAACTAATCTAAATTTCCTATCTGAGCTTAATAATTAACTTAATTCATGTATGAGACTGAGGTTTCTTCATAAAAATATGAATCTGATTATAGGTTTGGGAAACTGTGAAATCTTGCTTATGAGTTTTGCACATGCTTTTCCCCCTTTTCATAAGGAAACAAAGCTCAGGATATTTGGTATCTCTTCTCCTTCCTCTGCATCCAAAGCACTATGTAATACATGGGCTCATTTCACTTAAACTTTGGGGAATGGAAAATTCTGCTGCTCACAAAGCTACCTATTCTCATCTCTCCACCTTATGGGAATGGGAGATTGATTGAAGCAAGAATGGTCTTAAACACAGGACATGCAAGGCTAGCACATGGAGGACTTAGATGCTAATAACTGGAGGGATGTGGAGGCTTGCTTTTGTTTAATCACAGTGCAATTGTTCAGACCCAGATTTAATCTCATGTGAGTCTGAAGAATTATTGCATGTATTTTTTTCCTTCCATCATGAGTTATTTCTATTATTTTGGTGGAGCACTTCTCCTCTCCTGTAAGAAAAAGCTAAGAGAGTTGGGATTGTTCAGCCTGGAAAAAAGACTCCAGGGAGACCATGTTGAAGCCTTCAGTTCTTAAGAAAGGCCTCATAAGAAAGATGGGGAGAGAATTTTTAGCAGGGTCTCTTATAATAAGATTGGGAGAATGGTTTTGAACTAAAAGAGAAGATTCAGAAGGGGTAAGAGGGAGAAATATTTTACAAAGAGGGTGGTAAAATACTGGCATAGGTTGCCCAGAGTGGAGGTGAATATGTCATCTCTGGGGACATTCAAAGCCAGGCTGGATGTGTTTCTGGACAACCTGACCTAGTTGAAGATGTCCCTCCCTGTTCATTGAAGGAGAGTTGGACTATATGACCTTTGAAAGTCCCTTCCAACCCAAACTGTTCTATGAAGTGCATTTCTGCTGTTAAAATTTTTGCTCAAAGGTTGAGTAAAGAAAACCCTGGCACACCAAGACTAGTCTTTACATTTGGAGTAATTCCTCCTGGTCCAAGGATGCTCAGAACTCCAAATCTAACACACTCCTGAGAAAGAGTGTCCTAATGTGATTCTTCTTTCTGTACCTCCTTTTACTTTTTCCTTAAAGCAGTGGAGTCTAGTTGTGTTTCTTCTCTACTGAACTGGGAAACCACTCCAGGTCTCATCATCCACAGCTGGTTTTTTGTTGCAGGGCCACTGTTTCTCTTATTGGATCAAACATTGTTCTGGACATGCACTTGCTGGAGCAGTGCGTGACACACACAGATTATAATGAACATGATCAGAGTTGCCTAATGGCATTCCAGCCTCATAGCTTTGCATGGGAGAAAGAATTTGAGATGCCTCTGCCATAGTGGAAGATGATTTTTATTTAATCATGCTGACTGGGCATCCCTTACTGTTATAGGGGGAGGAGGAGGAGAGGAGAAGGAGGGAGTGCTATGTACGGATGGTGGCTGTTGGGATTCTTTGGTGCTTAAAACTTGAAATTAGGGTAGCAAACATAAAAAAGGCATACCTGAAGGAAAGTGTTGGATCTGTGCTCTCTGTGCTGTGGAGGTATGTCTCTGGTTCATAAGGAAAGTGTGGCTTATCCTGCTGCCTCAGGGTAGTGGCTTCTTGTGTCAGATGGCCAAGAGTCTGGAATATGCTTCTAGATCTCATCTAGACTTTAGATGTAGTCACCATGGCTGTGTGAATGATCTGCACACAGGATTCTCCCCTTTAAGGTGGTTTTGCCCCTTCTGAAATATGATGGACTTGATGCTGGTATTATGTATCCATATAAGTAATCTATCATATCTGCTGTAATATTGTTGATAACTTACATATCTAAGAAGTTTAGTAATCTGTAGTAACATATTCCTACTTTGCTATTGCTGTTATTGTTGTTAACTTGATTAGTTGCTACTAATATTAGCTGCTGCCGTATTATTGATTGCTACTATATAATTGAATGCCGATAGTAATTTGTAATAGTTTGATCTATGTAATTGCTTTCTTAATCATGGGTATATTTGCTGTTGGTACTGGTTTTTTTTGGTATTTGTGATAATTTGGAATACAGTAGAAAAATTTAGAAGGTAGAACTTCTGTATTAAGGAATCCTATGAACCCCATTGCTGGTGATCTCTATAAATGTACAGACTGGATAACCCTTGGGTCACTGCAAGCTCTTCTCTGCAGCTGTGTATGTTGTGTAGATATGCTTCTATGCTCCTTGCAAGGCTTTGTGTCAGTCAGGAAGGGCTGGGTGGCTCAGGACAGAGTTTGCAAAAGACTGATTCTTGGAGTTGGTCACTCTGAATTGTACTGTGTGAGGTTTTTTTGCCGTTTGTTTGTTTATCTTTTGTTATTGAGATAATGTCAGTCATGAATTGTGCTTTCCCATGTAGCTACAGGCCAGGGAGCAGCACTTAGCTAGTTTTATTTACTATTGTAGACATAACTTGAAGCTTCAGCTGGAAAATTGTTTCACAAATGCTAGACAAGATTCATGGGTAGATTTTATTCATACCCAGCTGCTCTGTCATAAGTAAGTCTTTCTGTCAGTGTTTTCCCTCTAGGCTAGCCACAGCCAATATGTTGAGTGGTACATATGGAGACTTGCATGAAATGTGGACTCTGTGAATTGTAGTTATGAGTTTCAAACAAGTATGGCTTGTTTCTCTGCTATCTTCTAGTGCTTTGGGTATTCATCCAGGAGACACAAGATGCTGTTTCAGATCTGTATTTGAGGTATATTTTGAACAACAATCTGTCCTTTTCTGTAGGAGTATATCCTACATTTTAGCTGTTGAAAGATTGTCTGTTTTCTGCAGTTATGTGAAGCAAAACAACTATTTACTGAGGCAGTAAATAGGATGAGTAGTTTCTAGACTGGGTAAAGGCAATCACCTGGGATAGGGTAATGCATGTCATGGCTCCTGTGTTAAACAGAAATCATTAGAGTAGGGCTCAAGAAATAGTTAAGAATGTTTTCAAAGTTGCCTTTTGAGGACAATTCTGGTGGAAAATGAAAAGAAAGCTTGGTTTGAATGTCTTCTGATCAAGCAGAAAATGGTTTTGAACTGGAGTGGCACAATTAGTGCAGGCAATTCTGCTGAATTTCTTCTGCCTTTCTTGATTATCAAAACAAACATTTTATTTAACCTGGAGTAAGTTTCTCTCTGCCACTCAGTAAGTGTCACTGATTTGACTAACAAACCAAAGAAATAAATTATTCTCACAGCTCTGTGTACAACAGGCTTCACTCTTAGTATTATCAGTATTAAATAGTATTAAAATCTAGTGTCAATAGAAAAGTTTAGAGGGAAATGATAAAATTAATTGTTAGACCCAGGTACCTACCGCCTACTCAAGCACCACAAAAGCAGAAATATTAAATGACCCAATCATTAAAGTAATATCTAATTCTTCATTTAGATTAGTGTTGGAGGTGAGAGAGTTCAGGGGACTTAGACGCTGCAGACCACTAAGCCTTGCTTCCAAGACTTATAAACCAGTTGGAAGGAGGACAGTGTTGCTTGATAAATATATATGACAAAGAAGACAGTAATACCTTCTGAGAGAAATGATAAATAAAAATATAATACTGAGTGGAAGCTACCCAAGTACTCCTTACCAGAAGTGGAGAGATTAAACAGAGATCTTGTTTTTACTCATCACGGCAACTACAGGGATCTTTAAATTACTGAACCATGTGTGCCTCCTGTTTGTTTTACTCCCTCTGTGTCTTTGGTATCCAGAGAGAGGAATGGGGTTGTTGATGTCAGTCACCCATACAATTGTATCTGCACTGGTTGAATTTCAGGGCAGACCTGGAATTTTCTTTGAAACTGTTCTACTAGAAGCATTTATCTTAGAAAATCATTAGATAGTGAATTAGAAAACAATAAGGAGATCTGGATTTAAGTAGAATATATTCTTGGTCTGCAATTTTTATCAATCAGTCATTTTATAATTTACTTTTGTTGTAGGAACTGAATTGTTCCCCAATCAACAGCACAGCTCCCCAGGATTATTTTAACTTGTTTTTCCTGGAATGAGGATGCATCAACAATTCATACTCTGCAGGTATGACTGCAACACCTGATGAGGTGCTAACCACAATCATGTGACAGCACCTGGGAATAGGTGCTTAATAAACTGTTTAATCAAACTGCCATTAACTCTCAGGATTAATGAGAGACTGAGTGCTTCAATTAATACTATACAGATTAGAAATCTTGTACTTTATTAATTTAGCAACAATCCCTAGCAGATTACTATCACTAAGATTTGCAACAAAAGTGCTGGGGTGCTCAGAACTTGTTCAGAGGTGGATCTAGGCATAGCTAGTCTAGATGTTTTTAAAAAAATCGACTATGCATTATTCC
The DNA here is from genome assembly GCA_032466535.1 of Forpus xanthops. Classification (NCBI taxonomy): domain Eukaryota; kingdom Metazoa; phylum Chordata; class Aves; order Psittaciformes; family Psittacidae; genus Forpus; species Forpus xanthops. The sequence continues at coordinate 9,388 of JASSUY010024794.1, forward strand.
CCACATTTACCAATAGCTATATTTTAAAAGACAAAAGTGTTGGCATTCTTGATCTATGTAAGTTTGATCTTTAAAATGAATGCTTCCATGAGTACTGAGAATATATATTAATCTGAGCACTAAGTTTACTTAAGCAGAAAGTATATATGTAAACACTTTTGTGTGTGCAAGACACACAAGCTCAAATGCCTATTTGCATAGCTAAATAGAGGAGTTAGAGCTTAGAGATACTGCAAATGTTTTTGTATCTGCATTCAACAGATGCATTAGTTCCCATTTCTAAAAAAAGAAATGGTCTATCTCAAGTAGTGTAAACAAATCTGCTGTGTATTTTCTTTTTACAGAAGTAATCAAGCCTTACTTTGGAAAACTGTTATTACATTTGAGCCAGTATTGAGCAGATACTTAAAGATATTTCCATTTCAAATAGATATTTTTGGTTTCTAGTAGCTTTATGATCTTAACTTGCATTCTGCAATCTGGCATGTGTGGATGTATGTACATTTGTTTCAGTGCAGGAACATGTGCTTAGAATGCAGTTTGACATTTTGGGGAACAAATATGATGTCTCACTCTGTGGGATGCCAGCATCAAGATTTGTTCATTACACTAAAACAGTTGGGTTCTCAGAGGACTTCAGGTGCTTCTTGTTTAACTTCAAACTTTCATTACAAAATATCAATTACAAGGTGTCCAACTGTATTTGTTGATCTTCAGCTGGTCCTCCAAGATTCTGATGCTTTGCTAGTTGAGGACAATTTGCAAATGGAGACTACTTAGGAGGTAAAAATAGAAGTCCATTGAATCCAGGTGAAGAAACATTGAATTTCTGAAGCTTTTGGCAGATGCAATTTGGTGTTTATATAGTGAAGGCAGAAAGCTTCTTTTTTGCTTTTCTGCTTTTTTCCCCTTTGCTAATCTGCTTTCATTGTAATTTGCTGTTTCCCGCAACTGAGCTGAAAACTGAATGTCCTGGGCGCTGCAGTAGCAGTCATTTTTCTCCTCAGTAGCTGGTGCAGTGCTGTGGTTTGACTTTCGGCCTGGGAACAGCACTGATAACACCAATGTTTTCAGTTGTTGCTTAGTGTGTTCAGTCTGACCAAGGACTTTCTGAGTCTCATGCTCTGCCAAGGAGGAGGGGAAGCTGGGAGGAAGAAGAGATAGGACACCTGACCCAAACTGACCAAAGAGGTATTCCATACCACAGCACCTCATGCCCAGTATATAAACTGAGGGCAGTTACCGAGAAGGTTTAGATCACTGCTCGTTTGGGCTGGGTATCGGTTGGAGGATGGTGAGTGGCTATATTCTCTTCCCTTGTTATTTCTCTTATCATTATTATTATTGGAGGCAGCAGCAGTGGTTTGTGTTATACCTTAGTTACTGGACTGTTCTTATCTCAACCCATGGGAGTTACATCCTTTTGTTTCTCCTCCCCATCTCTCCAGGTATGGGGGAGGGATTGAGCGAAGGCTGTGTGGTTCTGAGTTATGGTTGGGCTTAAACCATGACACTGAGCCATTTGTCTTCCCCTAAATGTTACGATTTAGATGTCTAAGAGAAACAGATTTTTGTGCTTGATCTTTATTTGGAAAATGTGTTTACTTGTAGTCCAGTATTAGCAATCTAAAGTCTGAGTGATAGACATTTTCTTCTGTTTTTTTCTTTCCCAGTTGACATAAGCCTCTCCCTGCTGAAAATCCCCTCTCAGTTTTACAGTTGTGCATCTGACATTTAGGCATTTCTATTTAAAGCCATTCCCCTTTGTCCTGTCACTACCTGCCCTTGTTAAAAGCTCCTCTCCTGATTTCTTCTCATTCCCTTTAGGCACTGGAAGCTGCACTAAGGTCTTCCCAGAGCCTTCTCTTCTCCAGCCTGAGCAGCCCCAGGTCCCTCAGTCTGTCCCCAGAGCAGAGGTGCTCCAGCCCTCTGATCATCTCCATGGGCTCTTCCGGACTTGCTCCAACAGATGCCCATCTTGTGTTGGGGGTCTCAGAGCTGGATGCAGTACTGCAGATGGGGTCCCACAAGAGCAGAGGGGGAGAATCACCTCCCTTGACCTGCTAAAAATGCTGCTGGGGATGCAGCCCAGGACACGGGCTGTAAGCACACACTGTTGGTTCATGTTTAGCTTTTTGTCAACCACAACCCGAGTCTTTCTCCTCAGGGCTGCTCTGAATCTGCTCTCCACCAAGCCTATACTTTTGCTTGGGATTGCCCTGACCCAGGTGCAGGACTTTACACTTGGTTTTGCTGAGCTTCATGTGGTTGGCACTGTCCCGCCACCCAGGTTCTTCTGGATCTCTTCCCTCCAGCATGTTGACAACACTGCACAGCTTGGTGTCATCGGCAAACTTGCTGAGGGTGTGCTAGATTCTACTGTTCATGTCACCATCAGTACCAGTCTCAGTACCAACTGCTGAAAAACACCACTTGTCACTGATGTCCATTTGGACATTGAGCCATTGCTGGAAAACACTTGCCACTCTGGCATTTTTGTAGGTTTTGAAAATCAGAGTTGTGCATTGAGTAGTTCCTCATTGGGAAGGTCAGAGTGGACTTTTTTTACCCTTTGGCCTGATTTTGGATGATTCTGCAGGAATTAAAGCTCACAAAAGCACTGTTCTGTAAAGTCAGACTTGTCCTGCCTGAGTAGTCCTCTCAATATTGAAATTCATCCTCCAAAAATGCATTGTTTGGACCAATGTTATGATACAGTGTGTAATTGTAATGACTCCTTTTTTTTAAATGAATTGAAAAATTGGCAGAAAAGGCATAAAGATTCACAGAATGGCCTTGGGGCTGTTGAGAATGCATTATAGTAAGAGACCTCAGAAATGCAATCTGTGCAGTCCATCAGAAAAGGAGATTACTGTAACTTGATCTGTTTAAGTTACTTCCTGGTGAGGATATGTTGGCTTCTAAAGTTGACTTAATGAAGTAAAAAAAAAGGAAAAAGAATCAGTAGTGGGGAGCTGCAACAATAAAAATTCAAACATGAATTAGGCTCAATATTTTAATAGAAGAACATGTTTAACTGCTAGAGTAAATGTCAGCTTCCATTGATATCTTCCTAGATCTAGTGAAAAATCTGTTTTTAAAGTATACTTTATCCAAGATATAATTATTCTTCAGTCATGTGTAATCTGTTAGGCTCTATGTAACAGCAGCTGGACAATGTACAGGATTTTGTTAGAGGACATGATGGTCATTTGTTCTAGTAAAAGTATGGAGTTAAAGGAACTATACTTATGCTGGGTCAGACCTAAGATCTAAATCTCCCTTCCCCAGCAGGCTGAGGGACATGAAATTCATAAGAAGTGGGGAAACATACTAATTTCATTAGTGGGGAGTAATTTTGAACTGACCTGTTGAGCCAGTGTTAGGTAGCAGAAGTGTAAAGTTTATCTGTGATGTTAATTTCTAGATGAGGTAGACACTGGAAACAGATTTGACCCCTAAAATGTTGAAATGCAAAAGCTGACAATTTGCTTCCTCTCTATGCCTCTCTATGCTCTGGCCTTAAGAAATTGACCCACTTTCTAACGGGGCTTTAAATTCTGTTGAGCTGCTTTCAAGGAGACAGAGGCATAATGCAAGTTAACGTCTGCTTTTACCAGTGTATTACAGCTTTTGGAATCTGTGCCATAGCTTCCAAGTCCTAGAAGCTGACTTTCTGCCTCTGCACTTATGTATTTTGTTGAATATCCTCTTAGCACACAGCAAACCCCATGACAAGATGTTATTAAGAATTTGATGTGTTCTTTGTTACAGCCATTTTTGTGGAAAATATTGCTTCCCCAGATTCAAAGCTTTTATGGAAACCTTCCAACTCCAACGAAATCTTAGTAAAATCGAAATGAAGAGGAGTTTTTTGCTTTTTTACACTTAATATCAAGTTTTATAAAACACCTGAAAAAAATTGTATGAGAAGAAAAAGCTGAAATTTCCTATTCTATGTCACATTACCCCATATTGTTCAATAAACTTATTTTGTAGGAATATTCAGTATGACAGATGCTCTTTGCCTGTGATAGTGATCATAGAATCATAGAATAGTTAAGGTTGGAAAGGACCTTAAGATCACCAAGTTCCAACCCCCCTGAGAGGGGCAGGGACACCTCATGCTAAACCATGCCACCCAAGGCTATATCCAACCTGGTCTTGAACACTGCCAGCAATGAAGCATTCATATTGGCAATGAAGCATTCACATTGGCAGCCCATTCCAGTGCCTCACCACCCTTACAGTAAAGAATTTCTTCCTCAGATACAATCTAAACTTCTCCTGTTTAAGTTTAAACCCATTATCCCTTGTCCTACAATCACTACAGTCCCTAATGAAGAGTCCCTCCCCAGCATCCCTATAGGCCCCCTACAGATACTGGAAGGCTGCTATGAGGTCTCCATGCAGCCTTCTCTCCTCCAGGCTGAACAGCCCCAACTTTCTCAGCCTACCATGAAGCAGACAGGGATCATCAGAAACCACAGGTCTATGGTGGAGTTTGGGAGATTGTTTTTTTTAATCACAGGTTAATCCAATTGCCAATAAAGTATTTCACAGGTGGTAAGGAGTTTAGAGACAGTAATTAATTTTCTATAATTCTGACAGTAACATCACTTTTTAGATTCATAGAATATAGACCTGGATATAATCTAATCTGAACTCTGTAGATGACAGGCTTAATGAATGAATGAATGAACTGCAACAAAATGAACACTATCTTCCTCACATCTCATGACCTCAATCTTTTCTTAGCTAATACATCTTTGACTCCTCTCTAAAAAAAGATTTCCAAATTTTCATAATTGTGTAGTCATCCTTGTGACTCTCCTCTAACCCCTCTTTTTCAGTATTTTGGTGTTCTAGCTGTAAGAGTTACAGCTATGCCTGCTGAAGAGTGTAGCTGGTCTCTGTTCCTGCCCTCTGTGTCTTTCAACAGCATTCTCCTCCTAAACCCAGTGTCATCCTGGGAGGTTATGTCTAGAGGGTTGAGAAGGGTTTCTATGTGGATATTAGTTGTTTTTTTGCAATGCCATCCAAGCTCCTGGAAGTAGGATCTGTGCTCTTTGTTAATATTTTCATGACTGTGCTAAAGAGCCATGATGCTGCTTCCACCCATCATTACCAGTCTTACATGAAGTTGTACACTTGCCCAGGGAAGCAGGGGCATGAGAAATTGCTGAAGCTCCCCGTGGAAGTCCTGCTGCTACTTCTGAGCATCTACCTGAACTTCTCTCAGGCCATTTCACTCCTCATTGGTTCAGGCCTTGATGAGAGCCAACACAGGTCCAGCGAGCTGCTGTGTTAGCCCAACAAAAGACCTGCTGGGGCACTTGGAAGGGGACCTCAGTTGTCTTATTATTTTCTGTGTTAAGGGTGCTTCAGGAGTGACATTAGCATCTTGAGGTTGTTCAGGTACCCTACCTCTGTTGCTAAAGACTTCACAGAGGCTCGCTTGGTGCTCTGAGCCAGTTCTTCACCTCCTGCAGCAAAGAAACCTGTAATGACAGCTGCATGAAAAAATGTGAATCAACATGACTTGAGGAATAATGTAATTGTAGGATTAGAGGTTAGAGCCTGTGCTGCTGGGAAATAGGTAATATTTGAAGGCTCATTGCCCTGCCTCTTTAGGAAGGAAATCTTGTATTTTTGATAAGTGAAGAATGTTATTCCCAGGCACCTTTTCTAGTCCCCTTATTTCTGCTGCCATTTTTTTTTTCTTGACTTCTGTGTGTGTTGTGTTTCGGTGTTTGCTTTTTGGTTATGAAAATTTGGGCACCAGCAATTTTGTCTGTATCAAGCTACCTTTTGCATTTGTGGAAAAAGCAGGGCAGATCTGTTTGTGTTTGTCAGGTGCAACCAAACAGCTTTTCTAAAGGATCTGGAACGTGTGTCCCTTGAGCTCCTCCATTAACCTGCTGACCAACAATAAACATCTCTGTGTCATGAAGCTGGTCAGGTGTAAAATAATAGTAGAAATTCAAGTATGTTTGGCAGGGTAGCTCCACAGAGGCTGGTATGGTACAGCACAGCAGAAGGCATTAATGCTAGGTTATGCCACATGAAGATATATGCTGTTAGCTATGGTTTCTGTTTCTCCCTTCTGCACATATCATTATGTGGTCACTGTGTTTATTTCTGAGTGGGCTGTATATTTCACTTTTGGAGAGTGAAAGCATGGAGGCAAAGATGTACAGCATGAGAAGATATGGGGGAAAAAATCTCTTGATGGGGAAAAATTTACATCTGCAGGTGAACCTTTCATTAAAATGAAACAACCTGTGCAACCTGTTTTTGTTTTTTCCTATATCTTTTTTGAGCCTGACTTAACTTGCAGTTCTCATAAAACTGGAGATGGGTAATTTGGTTTATTGGTGATTCAAATACTAGCAGAATAGGGCTGTGTTTGCCAGTCCACAAACTTCACAGACATGAGGCTGCTCCTGGCAATACTACTCTGCTGTATTATTTCTGTTGGAGAGTCACTTCATGAAAAAGCAGCAGCTGCTCACAGAAGATAAAGATCTTCTCTTGATACTGTAAGCAAAAAGCTGTCTTTTAATTTTTAAATGCTTCATACTTTTAGCAAAACATGCCTTATTGACAAAACTGCTATATTATCACTGTCGCTCTGCTGCCTCCAGTGCTGAAGCCTTCTCTCTTATACCAGGTTTCCATGTGAGTCCTTTAACTTCAACAGTGGTATCTTTTAAGTAATTAAAATAGATTTTGAGCCTATACACTATATCCTAATATATTACAGCATCAATACCTCAATTTGCATGCCCTTAGTTTACTTTTCTATAAATCCTCTTGTTGGTAAAAGACCCCATCACCTGTGCAATGAGACCTCCAAATTTGCTATTTAAGAATGTGAAAACTGTAGAGGTTCTATCTAGAGGAGTTTACTAACAGGTAGCAAATCCTTCTGTTTCATTGTTAGTACCTCACCAAGGCATCATGAGAACTCATAAAATATGTTGCTGAATACAATGGTGGTAGCTTGTGGGGCTGCTGCTGGAGGCTGTGTCTCTATATATGTGTAAGGGTGGGGCTAGAAACCAGATTTGGTTGTGTTGGTTTCATCCACTAAGAAACTTGTAGCCCTACTCTCAGGTAGCAATGCTGCATGCACTTTATCTCCCTAATTTGCTCTTGGAACACCTATACTTTAATCATCCTGTGGGTATACATACTGCTTTTTGAGCTGTGATTCAACCCAGCTCTTATCCTGGGCACTAGGAGAACCACAGCATCATAAGCCCCTAGCTTTACCTTGCCACCCCAGTCTTCTGACACTGCCCCAGCAGGGTAGGGCTCCTACAACATCTACATCATTCAACCTTGCTTTTTGCTTTTAAAACCACATCACGATAGCCTGAAATATAGACCTTGCTTTAACAGTAGGCATTACAATGAAATAATTGCAAAAATATCATAATTACATGCACCATGGGGGTGCTACAAGGGGTCTAGGTAAGAGCTGTGCATTGCTTCAGGAAGAACCAGCTTTGAGCTGTGCTGATGTAAATCACTGTATTTAATGTGTCACCAGAGATTGCTTCCAAGGGCAGATGCCTTTAGCAATGTAGACACCGACATTGTTAGTCTACCCTGGGTGATAAACCTTTATTTTTGCTATTACAATTGAAAAGTATGTGATGCATCATGTTAGGTTATACCATTTTCTGCTCTGCAGAAAGCAATTATGGATGCAGTCTCTTGTCTTTGCAGCTGGATAAGCTAGGGTTTCTAATAGTTCTGGGCAAATGAAAGAAACAGCTTTCTTAGTAGAAAACATCTCAAGAAATAGGCACTCTGCATGTGCTCTGAGCTGTGGTAACATACTTAGCCTAAAACTTTCCACAGGGATTTAGCAGATAACAAACCATTCGCCATTTCAGCTGTGTCAAACTGTCAGGAAAAAGCTGATTTCTTGAAACTGAAGCTTCATGGAAAGACAGCTTTGGGGGGAGGGAGAGAGTGAGAGGGGAAAAAAATTTCCTGCTCAGAGGTTTTTTTTTTTGAGCAAACTAATAGTTCTAATGAGGTAGTTCAAGGTTGGTATTGTTGGATCACACAGCCAGAGCTGTTGCACTGTCATGCAAATCCTGTTATGCTCTCTTTGTGCACATTTTATCAGATTTTGATGTATTAATGGAAATAACTTTCCAGTTGTTTTTGTTGGCTCTCATGGCAGCTCTTCTGTTATTTTCCTTACGGTTGGTAGAACATGTCTTAGTCTGCAGTCTCCTATTAGCCTCTTTGCCATTGCCATATGTTGACACGTGAGCACTCCTGGACCCTTGAAAAGCACTGATGTACTGAGGTGTGTTAAAAATATACAATAATGTCTTGTTAATGGCTTGTAATTCTTTCAGGTGACTGACGCGTCAGGAAGGGGAAAAATATGGGTTGTTTATCCTGCTCAGCATTAAGTGAAAATGATGTTGGCAGCTTGGTTTGCTACCTGTGGATTTCAGCTTGCCCCAAGCCCTCCTGCTCTGGTTGGGGTGTGCTACTCCAAGAAGATTTCTCATGGGTTGCTTCTTGGAGCAAGCTCCTTTGCTTTGATCTCATCCCTCTGAGTTTTCCAATTCCTTTTGATAACCATCTGTGATGGATGGTTCAACAAAAGAAGCATTGTTAAATCATTAAAAAATTAATGTGTAAGCAATTTCCAGAGAAGGGGGAAAAAAAGCAAAGAAATATGGTAGGAAAGACATTAAAATAAGTGGTCAGCAATTACTGATTTACTTGTTGTTCTCTGCAATCAGGAATCCAGAGGGCATGAACATGCTTTTATATAGAATATCTGGTCCAGGAAATCTCTTTCAAATCCCTTCTTGATTACAGGTTGTGATGGTGACTGATGATTCTGAATGGAAATGCCAATTTTTGCAAGGCTGTGACTGGTTGTTCAGATTCCCTGCTATAACTAAGACACATGTGAGAGATTTAATGCCTCTTTTTCTTCTTTTTTTTTACTTTTTAAGATTTGATTATTGTGAGATTATTGAGGGTTTCAGAGAGAAAATGTGAACTGTTTTTTTCCCAAGCAAATATTTACAGCCACCCATGAGCATGCAGTGCATACTTACCTGCAGGTAGCTGTTTATTCAGTTCACGTATTTGTTTATTTTCACAAAACCTGAGGGGCATTTGACCCAGGGTTAAAACTTCCAGTTTACCAGTGTATCAACATGTGTTACAATACACAGAAAATAAATCAAAGCAGTGGTTGGTTTGGGGGCTAATTAAGTATGGCTTTCTCTTGTTCTTGATTATGGATTTATATGTTGGCTGTGCCTTGAGCTTGTAACAGATCTGCGTTTTGCCCATGCTGGATGCTGATGGATGCAGCAAAAATAATTCCTATCCTACTCATGGTGTGCTGGGTAATACTGTCTGTCCTGGAAAGATTTTGATGGCTTTCAAGCATATTTTTGCACCAACACTCCCCCCACACACATATACCCCTGCCCTTTGCTTGTGGGATTTGTAGGAGCAGCCTGATGCAGTGCAGTGGAGATGGACAAGCCCTGACTAGGCAACAAAGACAAGAGCTGATGGAGATTGCTGAGCTAAGTGAGAAGGGACTTCAACTTCCACAGTACCTGAGTAAGATCCCTCCCTCTCTATTAATTTATCTGGTACCTTTTCTGGTCTTCTGTTGTGGAGATATTTGTGGCTTCTTTAGTGTTTCTATAGATACCTAATTTCTCTGGGGTTTTTGGTTTAATTTCCGTAAGCCTTTGGGATTAAAAGACAATCCATTTCATCCTTCATGTCACAGAAGCTCTGCGATAAAAACACTCTGTTCCATGTTGCTGTCATACTCTGAAGTGGGTGTTTTCCCAGATCAGCCTGCATTCCTGCACTGATGGCATTAAAAATATTGGTGCCATATCCATGCAGGTAGGCAGCCAACGTCTGCTGACACTATTTGTGGGTTAGTTCAGATGCTTTTGTAGTGCTAGACCTTGCAGATCCTCAAAGTAGTCTTCAAAAGATGCAGGAGTGAAAGGCTTTTGAGGAGTGAGTGCTGATGATAGCTGAGAATTAGAGAAGACAAAGAACAGTCCCGAGGGTAACTTGGTACTCTGTCAGCATTGCTTGGTCACTGTTGTCAGAAAGTCTTAAAGGAGAGAAAGTAGGATGGCTTAAAAATCTTCCTTGCTTACCAATGCAATGCAGGTAGGCAGCATTTGCATGTGCTCTTGTGCCATGGCTATGATGTTTGCCAAAGTTGGTTATCTCACCATCAAGGAAGAGCTAACAAATGGTGGGAAACAGAGTAGGGGCTGCACAAGGGTTTGAATTTCAAGTTATACATAAATTTAATTGCAAATTCTCTAAAGCAGTCTGAGTTTTTTTATTTGCTCAGCCTTTGTCCCTGGCATTTAGCAATGCTGCTAAAATGCAGGGCTGTAGTGAAGGAGTGCCCATGTTAACATGTGGTGTATTATCAATCTAACTGTGCCAAAATGACATGTCTTTATTTAAGGCTGACTTTGCAGTCTCTCCCAATGAAGTAATCACTGTACTTCTAATACAGTCATTTGATGCTGTGGTATCAGTTCTACAAGTGCAGGCAGGCAATACTTAAAGAAAAAAGTATAAAATGAATGTGGTTCCCTCGTGTTCAGACTACATGAAGGTATATCTGCTATTTAATTTATTGACTACTCAAGGGCACCAGGCAGGATAGATGCTTGAGTCCCAGCCCATATGAAATAACAAACCAGAAGAAGACTCTGCTACTGATATCAAGTGTCAGGAAAGAAGAAAAGCCTGCAGGAAAGAGAGTATTACTGAATTTAGACAACATGCCAGAGATTAACCCTACAGAGAATATTTATTTGATTTTTAATCAATCTTTCTTGCATTTCTTAGGAAGAAGGATTTCAGAAGTGACTGAATCCTGTTACCTGCACTGGACAGGAGGGCAGGGCTTCCATCAAACAGAATCTGTGAGTATGCCTTGGGGATGAAAGCAAAATATATGATCAGCACCTTCCTCTTTAGCATGGAGAGGCCAAGAAATTACAACAGGAGAGGTATGTTTAGCACTGCTCTCGAGCTCAAAGCTCACTGTTGTACATGAATGCAAAAACAATCTGTACAAGAGAAGAATATGGGTTGATAGATTATTGTAACTGGCAGAAAATCAAGCTGGTGTGATTTTTAAATCAGAGTGAGCTCCTTTAAGCAGCAAGAGACTGGAATGGAGTGTGTGGCAAAGAGAGAGGAATGGGGCCAACAGGCTGCAGGGCCTGCAAGAGCACACAATTTTCTGAAGACGTCAAAATGCCAAGTTGCAGAAGAAGCTTCAAGTGAAATGCAAGGTGAAATTATGTCTTGCAGGTGGCAGAGAAGAATGCATGATATCCAGAGTCTCATGATCGCTATGCTGTTATGGTCAAAGGAGAAGATGAAAACTTACTTAGAAGTAGTGCAGTAAAAGAAGAGGATATGTAAGGATATGAAGCATTTTCAAAGAGTTGGCTACCCTAAACATTTGATCAGCTACATATCAAGACTAAGCACCAGTATCAAATGGCAGTAAGCTGCTCTTTCAGCAATGGATCATAGTTGCTGGCTTAGAGTCATTTAGGAGGGAGTGCAGAGTGGTAACTGATGAGATGACAACTCTGGGAGCCCTGGAGTACTTTTGCTTTGAGCAGTGAAAAACAGCTGAAACCAAAGCATCAAAGTATCTGGCTCATTTCTTTCCTGGAAGGTAATGGTGGGGTGGCAGCTTCATCACATCAGGAGCTAGGGCACCTTTAATTCTCCTTTCCCCTCAAGGCTTTGGAAAATGTTTTTTTGTTGTTGCTTTTTTGTTTTATACCCTGCAATAGTGGCAGATGCTATTCATCTGAGTTACCCTAGCAATGTGATGTAAGAAGCATAGAATCATAGAATAGTTAGGGTTGGAAAGGACCTTAAGATCATCTAGTTCCAGCCTCCCTGCTATGGGCAGGGACACCTCACACTAAACCATGCCACCAAAGGCTATGTCCAACCCGGCCTTGAACACTGCCAGCGATGG
>JASSUY010024795.1:24358-43210 GCA_032466535.1 Forpus xanthops
AACGCTTTGCACAAGTCCAGGTAGATGACATCAACTGCTCTACCGCTGTCCATCAGTTCTGTAGCCCCATCATAGAAGGCCAGTGAATAGATCAGGCGGGATTTCCCCTTAGTGAAGCCATGCTGGCTGTCACCAAGCACCGTACGCATAAGTCAGTCTGGAATTTTAGAAGCCTTCTGTAGCTTCTGCTTTGGAACATGCCTGTGCAGTTTATTGAGGTGCTAATTTAAAACTGTGGACTGGTTTTTGGTTTCATTTTGGGTTTGGCTTTTTCCGGGTGTATGAAGCATTTTTATTTGCATTTCTGTCCGGGGCATTGGTATTACAAGTAGGCTGGCCTTCTGCCACCTTACTCATCAAAATAAAATACCCTTAGCTTCAGCTGTCATTCTCTGAGCATAATCTAAGAGGAAAAAGAATTGATGTAGGCTTTTCCTTGTGAATCTGAGATAAAAATTTCAGCTGAGTGAGCAAATTTTACAGTTAAGCAGTCATGTATCTTTGTGGATACATTAGGTTATATCCTCAATATTTCCATACAAAGATGAACATTTACAATGTAGTCTGTATTTTTTCTGCTGCTGTACTTATTTATTAGAAAACCAGAAACTAGGGAGGAAGAAATGGTTTTATTGAAGGTATTGGTTGAATTTCATATTATTGTCAAGATGGTAGAATAATGATGTTCTCCATCAAATATGAGATGTCAGAGTTACTTTCAAAGCCTTACGCTGTGCCCAGACAGGGTCTTTCTGCCTTTATAACCAAGAATGCAAGCCACTTGAATATTGAAAAGAAGAGTGGTCGGCATTTAGCCTATATATTGCCAAACCATCTGAGATGTTTGTAATGCCAGTGGCATCAGAGATGCCAGTAATATTAGTGGGCAGTTAGCCTTGTCACACTGTAGGGAAATTAAAAACAGCACATGGAGAAACTGATTGAGTGTCTATCTAACCCTAATGGCTTCCCAGGGCACTGAGACTTGGCACATTACTGATAGTGCTTATTTCCTCCCATTTGTGAAAATGGTGAAAGATCCTAGTTGCAGTTCAGCCATTACATCTTCCTGAGGCTTTGTGCACTGTGCACCCTGTGTGTGCTGGTTTCTTTCTGTTCCTCACTTCTGCTTTGTTTGCTATTCTGGACATACAATATTTGTTTTAACATACTTGTGTTTGCTTCATTAATTACCCCTATGCATATCTTCCCGTTTGAAAAAAGCATCTTCCTGTTGTCTAGCTGGAAGAAGCTATTTGATTTTGAAGAAGTAAAATTTAGGTTCAGATGAAGGCAGTTTACTTCCACACATGGCTCAGTTTTGAGAGGGTTTTTTAAAGAAGATCAAATATAATGGAGATTGTATTAAATTGATTTTAAGTCTTATGAGCCCACCTTAACATTTGGAAGCTATCAGTATCTCTTCTTTAAATACGCTTAAAATGCTTTTTCTTGGAATATACAACGAATCCTTCTGCCTCTTGTATTTGCATTATATAAATAAATTATTTAGGGAAGAAATCTGGCTAGAAAGTGAGTGAAAAGCAAGGTCCTTGTGTTTGAGGGTCAAGATGTTTCCATTTACATTAAGTTCCAAGTGCCTTCTGTGTGTTATGTGTGACACATTGAAAAGGAGAACTGCAAGTATAAATGTGTGCCTGTGCTGCTAACCACAGGAGAAGTGATGCTTATTGGCAGGTGAGGATAATATGGATGCTTGTGTTTGATCTCCTCAACTTCGTGTATTTCAGGTGTGAGTTGTGTTAATGCTTTGACCAGTCACATGGAGCAAAGGTGGTGGGGATGGTTTTGTAGGTAAAGAGAGGCTGTGTTCATGTGGCGAGAGCAGTATGTATGGGAACCATCAGGCTTCTGAATCACTGCCTCCTTCTTCACAATTTATTTTCTCCTTTTGCTCAATAGTTCTCACTATTCCATCTGGGTGGGTTTCCATGGCTAACAGTCATTTTCTGGCAAAGATAATGTTTTTTTAAAGGCTTTTTCTATAGCTGGGTTTTGGTTTGTTGTTTTTTTTTTTCCTCCTCTAAGTTCTATAGAGCTGTGAAAACAATTCTGTCTGGGGAAAAAAAATAGTGCTACATCAGCTGTACACAGGGAGGATCCTACCAACACTGCTCCTCGCTTTCAGAGTGTAGAGCATGCATAGTTTGGATTTCTGGAACAGGTTTTTCTTCCGGGGGAGGTAGTAAAATTAACAGCCAGACCCCCTGTCCTCTGTGATGACTGTGACTTCAAAGTGGGGTAGAGGGGAGCTGTTTGGTGTATGAATAAAGAAAAGTAGTTAATACATGATTAGTAGTTAGTACTAACTGTAAAATACTGTTACAGTAGGAAACCTAGCATTTGAGTTTGGGAGAGGGGCTGGATTGGGGGGGGGTGTTTTACTATAGCTGTTAATATTTGTGCATTTGGTAGCACCACATTAGTTTATAATGTTTCAGGGGCATTGTGAGGTCTTACCAGTGTGAGAGGAATGAGTTTCCACAGCAGACTACTACTCAGCTGCATGTGTAGCAGGCATTTTAGTTGAAATTTGGAGTTTGCAGGGAGGCTGGGCAGGAGTCCAGCTCCAGTCATCACAGTCCTGTGGATCCGATTTCATTTCTAAGTAAACCAGCATGGATGAAGGAGTGTTCCTTCAGGTAATCAGTGATGGGTTTGTTCTGTTTTCTTTCAATTTTAACATTAACCTGTTTTGTCATTGATTCTTCTACCTGTCTGAATAAGCACTATTAAGCTATGTTGTGCTGTTAATTTAGGTCTGATGAGTAACAGGAAGAATTAAATATAGGTATTATATACAGGAAGAATATAGGTATTAATACAGGAAGAATTAAATATAAGTATTTTTGTGCAGGTGTTCTAAGCACAGTTGCAGGACCCAGAGCCTGGAGAATTGCACAGCAATGTGCACAGATACAGAGGGAGTATTTGACTAGAAAATGTTATGTCTGTCATGCATTTGGAAATCCTGGATGGAGTGTGCGTCCTTGGCAGCCAGCACAAGGCAGGTATTCCTACCTGTACAGCTATTTAGCACTAGAAAATGGAACCCAGAGAGTATTTAACTTTAAATTACTGTTTTTCAGTAAAACCATGGCTGGCCTCATGTCTGGCTCTGCTGCAAGTGGGCTGTGTTTTCACCAGCTGTTAATGCACAGATACTACCAATTCTCTATATATAGACAGAGAACTTTCTGCATTACCAGAGAAATGTGCACTTCAGTTTTCCAAATTGCTTAGCAGTCCAGCCCCATACCTCGTGACTGGACTTGAGTGCCCAGCTGGTGCACTCAAAATTAGCAGCCACTTCGGACTGTTATCAGTTCACTGATGCTTTATGTCATTCACTTGCAGCAGGCTCTTTTAGCTGGTTGTTTCATTCTTAGTCATTAAAGAAATTAATCATATTCAGTTTCTTGTGACTCTAGATGAATGTTTAGTACAGTAGATCTGTGAGCTCTTTTGGGGGGGAGGGAGTGTTTTGTGTTTTTTTTTGTTTTGTTTTGTTTTCTAATTAAAGTAGTGGTTGAATTGAAACAGGTTCGTTTAGTACAAAGCTTAGATGCCAAATTTGGTCATAATCAACTAAGGTAGTTCTCTTCCTGAAGTGTTTGCGTTCCTTTATAGCTAGCTTCCTCCTCGATATTTACATCTTTCCCCCTGTTACTCCATCTTCATTTTAGAAGTGTTTCCTTTGTCCAATTGTGATCCAAATGTGCAGTTTGCAGTCCTTCATTGGATTTTCTCCAGTATGTCAGTGTCTTGTTTGTGCTTGGGAGCCAGAAATGGACATAATTCTGGATGAGTCTTACCAGGGCTGAATAGAAAAGAAAGGTTCACCTCCCCTGCTTTCCTGATTTGTCCCAAACATAATGATACAGTTGTGTAAGTAGTATAAAAGCATAAATATAGAGGCAGTATAAAACATACAGTGGTACAATGGAGGGCCATAAGACTGTGAAGTGGGTAGGGCTAGCATGTGTTGATACCAAAAAGTGCATCACTGTGTAACCATATCCCACATAAATTCAGATTGTTGGAAGGTGGGTTTTGCAGGCAGTCCTCATGGATGAGACCGAAAAAGGCCCCCATGCTTCTGGGGCAGAAGGTAAATGATGTTTGTATCCTACCTAGGATATGTATTGCAGAAAAAGGCAATTTCTAAGGAAGCAAGGGCACTCCATTTTTAAGGTTAAGTATGACCAGGTAATTGCTCATGGAGTGGGAAAGGACTGTGTTTCATTTGGGGAACAGTGAAGTCAACTGGTTTCCAATTTCTTTCACAGTTTGTTTCTCTGTGGCTGCAGTACAGACAGGAGCCAGCCAGTATCATCTGCTGCCAGTAGGAAGTCTTCAAACTAGTACTTAACCTTGGCGCACGATAAAGCTGCAGCTGGGCCTGTGAAGAGGAATTAACAGAAAAAACTAGTTCATGTTCAAAGGTAAACTTTGCCCAATGATGAATAACAAGCATAGGAGTAAAACACATGCTTTTGCTTATGTTTCATTTAATTTCATCCTGTTTGCTTTGCTTTGCACTGTTTCTGCAATGGTGCAGGCAGGGTAGAAGTACAAGATATCTTGACAGATTTGTTAGGGTTGGAAGGGACCTCTGGAGATCATCTACATCAGCCTTTAGCATAACTGTGTTTTGAGTGGCAGCTTTCTTCATAGTTTATCTGGCACAAACTACTTGGGAAGTGCCTGCTTTAATTTTATTTGGTATTTGTGGAGAACATTACTTTCTTGGGAGCAAAAAAGTAGGTACAGAATGCGGAAGGGCAGATGTATTTTTGTTGGCCATGACACAGTACCTGTGTTTTGCTCTATTGGAGTCTTCAAGTTACAGAGTTATTTACAGGCTGCACATAACATAAAACAATAAAGAAATGAAATGTTAGGAAAGGGAGAATCTTCCACTGTGAGTGATGGTCAGCTTTTAGGAGACGTCAGGGGTGGAAGACTGTCACTTTTTGTTTTAACTTGAACAGTTTAAACATTTTAGTAGTGCTGAAAAGTGTGATTTACATCACTTGTAGTATACTCTAAAATGCTGTTTCTTTTTCTGCTTGGCAGATGGATGCCTTCTAGCCGTCCTGCTGCTGCATGCCTGGCAGCACCTCTGAATGATCACATGACTCTTGATATGGATGCAGTCCTGTCAGACTTTGTTCGGTCCACAGGGGCAGAACCAGGTCTGGCGAGAGACTTACTGGAAGGTGAGTTTGCTGGACACAGGTGTTTCCTGTGCCCGCCACTTGCTTAGAGGAAGAGCCAGTCATAAAAAGAGAGACACTGGTATTTTGATGGGTATGTCAGCTCTTGTGAAAAGCTGATCACAGTGTAGGTGTTTTCAGCAAAAACATAAAGAAGCTCTTAGTGTTAGGTGGCTGTGGTTTAGGTTATTAAAAATCATGCTTTAAAAGCATCTGTGCTAGGGAAAGAGGGGAGGGATCTTTAGCTCAATTTTGTCACTTTTAGCTGCCTGAAAGTACTTGTAAATGTTTTGGGTCACTATGCAAAGCAGCTAAGTTTAGTCTGAAATGGACTTCCTGTAAAGTGATAGAGAAACCAGAGATATTTCTGGGGCCAGTGATTAATATGTGTACCTGAATTTCATGGCATGGGAGTAAAGTGGCTCTGTTAGAAAGCATCTAAGAACCTAACAGTCTTTATATTCATTTTATTGTAGCTGTGTAAAGTTTTTTAGTTTAAAAGTGAAAAGACAACTTTGATATTTTGAAGGCATTTTGTCATAGTTCGTTTTGTTAATTTCTTCTGATGTGAGCCAGCAACAGTTGTGAAGATGGGAAGTTAGAAATGAGTATGTGATATCTGTGTGGTATAGATATTGCAAAGTGATTTTGTGGGCTTGATACATGCACACTGGGCCTTTTCCTGACAGTTGTCTTTTGTTTTTAATCTAATATGCTTTAAGAAATTATGTGTTAAATCAAAGTAACTGCTGAGCAGCTGCAGCAGACTTAAAAAGTATACATCAGCAAGTGGGTGGGTTAAATACGCAGTGACTGTTATACAGATAGCTAAAAATTCTATACATTGCATATGGACTGCATATAGATCTTCTAAATTGCCAGAAGCTGTCCTAGATATTTGCTCTGTTGGTGTTTCTGTATTCTGCCTGTCTGCTGGTAAAATCACTGCAGTCTTTTTTCTATTGAGCTTATTTAGCACAACTACTTGTCTCACTGACATGTTTTGCTTGTTGTGCTTGATGTGTGTCTTCCAGAAAGAGCTCATTTTTGGTTTGATTGAAGATATAAAGAGTTTTTTAAAAAAATACATATGCGCCCATGTATTGGTTCTATTTTATTTGTGTCTCATTCTTCTTGCCAGCTATTAGTATCCTAAAATAAATTATGCTTTTCTATCTAATTCTGATTAGCTAAGCATGTTGAGCTCCAAGCCTCTGTATTTGCTGTCATGCAAAAGAATGCATACAGAAATGTTTGGGCTATTTTGGTATATATCTTTCTGGCATAAAGATTGCCTTTCTGCAATTACAATGCATATGCTGCTGTTTGCATCTCTAGCCAGGTTCACTTTAGTCTTGCACAGGGAGTTTGTAGTTAAGTCTGTGCTCAGTTTGAGGTTTCAAATTTACCAATTCCAGACTTTTATGCAGCTGCTTAACTGTCAAAGAGTTCAGATTTCATTGACTTCAAAGCATTATTTCAATGGTATCAGTATTTTGTACATCTGAAAATGGATGTGAGTGCAGACTTGTAAAGCTGCATCAGAATTAAATTTTTTCTTAGTTCTGCCTGAGAAATTAATTTTATTTTCATGACATTGCTATGTCTGTGTTCAGAAAAGTGTTCCATCTGTCTAATCAGCCATTCACGGCTGGATAAAGTTGCTTAGTTTGTGTTTGTCCATTGCACAGTTTGTGTTCTGTACCTATTGCTAATTGAGTCTGAAGGACCAGTTGTAGGTTACTTGCTATTTGCTTTTTATGTGATACAGCTATAGGAACTTACATGTAGAGACTTGGAGAAAGTGCAAAGAAAATATGTGAAGGCAGAGGGGGCTTAACAACACATAGACCTATACTTCAGTAAGTCATCTTTTTGACTGAGTTTTCTTCAGGTTTTCTTGAGTATTGTAAAGAAACTTGAGATTCCAATCTGAGATGTCATAGACCTATGTGTTAGGATTGAGTCAGTGATTTATTATTCTTTTTATTATTAAGCCACATATAAATATTTTAAAACTAAGGCTTTTTCCCAGCTGTTTTGTCTAACAGTGATGATATTTATGACTGGATGTATTTTATCAATGCTGACCATTTGTGTTAAATTCTAATGAAGCACAGCAAACAATGTTAGATTCATAGTCATGTAGAGTTACGTAACTGGCATATTGCAAGGGATAGATTATGCGTTGTTTTTAGCAGAGGTTTTAATAGCACAGAATCATTTACCTTATTACTCATACGTGTCTATTAAAGATATACAATCATGAGTGATCAACATTTATTCCACTCTCTGATGTGGTATGGATGTTTAGTGATTCAGTTTAATCAAATCTTAGAATGACTTTATAGCTTTGAACATCCTTGTAGCTGCGTGCTTGCTTCTAGGATAAGAACCCAAGGTAGCCAAGATCATGAGAAAATTCCTCTCATCTGAACGATGGATAGCTAACCCGAGCCGTATTGTATCCCTCTCAGTTCAGGAGGCTCTCATCTACCCTTCTTGGTATGAGTATAGATTTTTCCTTGTGCCCAGTGTCCCTGCCTGCCTGAGCAATAGCCGAGTGAACAATTTCTGGGATGAATTCTTCAGATGATCTGTATCTATATCAGAATGTGTCTTCCATCAGAAGCTGCAGTGCTCTTTGTTCTGCTAGTTTCTGGCAGTGTCTTGTGCATAGAACATATCATGTTTAGTTTGGGTTGTGTGTTCTTCTTGGTGCCTTTCTGTCCTTTTTGTACTGAAGGGCTTTTTCTTCCTCTGTTTAGCACTCCTCACGTTTTCTGTCTGCATGCTGTCCTGGGCCACCCAGACTACTTCCATCATTCTTTTCAGGTGAAAGAACAGCTTTCTACCAGCCCTGCCACACTTCGTAGTTACCATTACAGCTAATTATTAAAATTTAAAGAGAGAGTTCTTTCAGCTTGGTTACAATCACAAGACTGAAGTGTTCATCCTTCTTGTTTAGGACTTCAAGGAGGACACTTGATTGATAGGTGTTTACAGCATCATCTCTAATCTTGCAGAGTCTTTCAAGTAAACACCCAGCAGGAATTACCTTGTGAGAAACTGTACATCTACACATAAGTGTCCTCGAACTCACGGCATCTCCAAGACATCATAAATCCTGATGGTTTTATGCTAATAATTAAATATCAGCCAAAGAATGAGGAGTTTGTCCCTATGCAAATAAAAGGACACCAAATGCTATTTGCTGACTATACCAGATGATAAATAAAATCATGGGTTGGGGGGAATATATGAGCACCACATATGTCAAGCAAATTATAGAGTGGAGTGACTGTGACAGTTGCTTGGCTTTCAGAGCAGCATTTGAGTCAGCAAATGTGGAAATTTGATGTAACATTACAGAGTGTGATGGTTCAGGAATCAGATATGCTTGAAGCAGATCACTTTATATCATAAACGTCTGCTGCAGAGCTGAGATCTTGTTTCCGTGCACTTTCATTCAGGAGGAAGGAAGAATAGAAGTTTGTCTCTTCTGAAAAAAAAAAAACTGCAACAGGTTTATTCAGTCAACCTTCCTGAGAACATGAACTTTCTCATCACTGTAAATCTTACTCCAACAACTTTACACATAATTCCTTGAGACAGAGGCTTCATTTTGAATTAGCAGTATCTAAGAGCACAGTATGAACCTCTGTTGTATTTCCTAAGTTGAAAAATACAAGACATTGTCATATGTTTCATGAGGAACTTAGTAGCTATAGGGAACTAGATGGTTGAAGGACAATCTGATACTCATAAAAAAGGACACAGTTTGGGATGTAGCAGGGCACAGTTCATTCTATATTACTGGAATTTTACCATTAAGTAGAAGCATTCTGTGTTTTCATTGGGTTATCCCCATCTTTGAAAATAGGAACTCCAGGAAAACAATATTCTGTTAGAATCCTACTTGTATGTTTAAGACTGTAGCAAAACTCCAGATCAGAATGAGATCATCTGTTCTACTCAGTCTTCATTGCCTGGGAGATCTGCTTCTGCTGCTGTTTTATTGCACAGGTCACCAATAGCGCTGTTTCGGATCTCTCTGATGCTCATTTTCTTTTGCCAGTTTACTTTTCAGTGATTAATTTTTTAGCTCTTGAATGCTGAAAATATGTACTCAGCCTTTAATCTCACATCAGTGTATGAAGAACATATCTATAAATATATCAGTGAAAATAGTTCTTCTTAATTGCTAGTGAAAATAATTGTGTTCAATATCGATTTTTATAGCCAACATTTTTTCTTGATGTGTTTGGTGCAGCATAGAAATATTTTATGGGCCAATTTAATGTAGATGTATTAATGGACCAAAAATAAAGTAAGAATGAAAAATATGTGAAAAATTCCATCATACTTCCCATTTCCACCTTGATTCCAGTTAAAAAGAGTAGAAATCAGTGATCAGACATCTTTTTCTTTCAAGGAACAATAATTAAAACTTAATAATCAAACCCGAATCAAGCTCAATATATTTAACTGAAAACCTGCCCTTGTATAAATGGTTTAATTTATTTATATAAATGATGTATATTTCACTCTTACATAAAAGCAATTGCTGCCCATTTCCAGTTTTATATAGCACTTAATTGTAAGATAGTGCCTCATGAATTCAGAAATCAGGAGATTGTCTTTCCAATCATGAAATGTATGCAGTAAAGGAGGCTGACCATATGGAACATGACAGATGTGCAGTTGGTATAGACATCTCAAAGAAGAGTGTATCCAAGTGGAATTCAAAGAGAAGCATATAATTAATGGAGAGGGGGAGAGAAATTGACATTGCTGTCACGTGACTGAGTGTACAGAGATAAGTCCCCAAAATAGTCTCCTATTCTGCTCTCCCTCAGACAGTTCCTTTTTTTGTTCTTCTGTGGAAGCCCTGGCAAAGGCAAGAGGAAGCTGAACTGCTACCAATGTCTCGTTACACTGAGATCAAAATTGTCATTTCCAGCTGTCTGTTCAGCTTTGAGTGACTCTGCATTCTAGCAGAAAATGAGGCCCATGTCAACACCATGTCCTTGCTACATTGCTTTCCTTTGAGAACAACAACCAGAATCTTCATTTAAAATCTATGGTCTAATTTTAGCCTGGATTCGCATGTAAGGTTTTCCAAAGAAATAAAGTGGGTTTTGAGTTCCTATTCTTATCTTATGCCTGTTGGAAGGAAGATGTCATGATGTGGAGATCCGCATTAGTTTACTTTCTAACATGCATTTAAACTGATAGATGGGACAGAAGAACATGGATGGAATAATCCATGGATGGATAGAAGATGTCATGATGTGGAGATCTGCATTAGTTTACTTTCTGACATACATTTAACCTGATAGATGGCACAGAAGAACATGGATGGAATAAGAGCCCTCTATGTTTTACAGCCTGCCAAATACTGGATTTCTGTTTAGTCATTTGTAAACATCTCAGATTGTACATCCTTACAGGTAGTTTTCACCCTCATGAGGGGAAGGACTACACAAATCAAGCATTCCTGCTGAAAATTCCTGTGCCTGTTTATTTGTAACTTCTCCATGGTATAGCGTTATGTGAAATACTCGTTCTGTTAAATGGGCTGAAGGGGAGATGATGTGCCTCCCACTTAACAGCTGGTGTGTTGTGTCTGTGGGACAGCTGCTATGCCAAGAACACCTTTCTGTGTGCTGGCATGGAGTATTTGAGTCACAGAGGCATGTTCTCTGCAGTAGACTGGAAGGAGCTGTACTGTCTTAGATGATACTGTAAACAAAAGTTCTGTCTGCCAGCAAGACTTTTCCTGTTCTGTGGGCAGGGACACGATGGAATTTATCTATTTTAATAGTGAGGGTTTTTTTTTTGCCGTGGATGCTTGTCATTAGTTTTAGTACTAGTTGGGTTGTCATTGTTTTCTAATTTGCTACTAAAAATACAGACAATGATGGTAAAATATTTGAGAAATAGTGGCAAAACCCTTGACAGTTACATTGCTGATACTTGTTCTTCAGTAGTCTCCCACTTGCTAACAAAAATGTTTTCTAAATCGTATTGCACTCAAGTGTGAGTTGCATTAACAATAAAAATGGCATCAAATGTAAAGTAGATGGACAGCTATTTACCTGATTGGAGTAGTTAAAAGTTCCAAAAGATGCGTCCATTTTCGTTTTCCTGCCTTCTCACCAAAATACCTTCATTACTTTCTTACTTTTGTCACATTTGAAAATGGTGCTGTCTTCCTTTCAACTTGGTTCCTTGTTCAGTTGCACCATCCTTTTGTGCTTCTATAGACCTCATTTTTATTTACTGAAACACATCATTCCGTAACCTTGTCCAAGTTGCTTTCTCTGTGTGGCATTTTTCCTTTTCCTGTTTTGTGAAAGTTTTCACATGACTTCTTACTGGATATTTTTATTGGTTTTGCTTCTTAGATATATATACCATCAGTTATTGATCTATAAATGCAGGCTGCATCACAGATTGTTTGGTTCTGTCTGACCTTCCACTTCTCCATCCTTTTTCTTATGTGGTCTTGGTTGTGTTTAGCTTTTGACAGCATTTCCTGCCCCTTGTAAAATTTCCTTCACTGGAGTCCTGTGTACATGTTGTTGCTGCAAGCTGCCCTTCAGTGTGGTCCATTCTATTTAGATCTTTCCTAGTTCCCTATCTGAAATTGCATCCTTTCGAGCATTTTGTTAAGCATAAAATCAAGAATTGCTGGTGACCTTTCAAATGTACTTTTTACCATACTGGAGTAGGTGGATATTTGAAAGCTTGGTGAGGTGGAGTGCATTACAGTTGCATGCTTGCTATTCCTGCTAATTAATGATAAATGTCCTCTGGTTTTATTATATACATTTTAAGCCTTGAAAGACAATCAATTTGTTAACTGTTACAACCCCACTAAGCTATGCTGGTTTAGCCAAAACAGTAAAAAGCAAAACCCCAAAGAATTAATAGTAGCACATCATTCAGGTCTTGCTGCTCAGGTATTACCTGCCTGGAAAATGTAGACTCCAGAACCGGTACAGCTGAAGTAGCATAAATTGCTTCATGGGGGTCTAATTTTTGTTATCAGAGAGAACAAACTGTGGTCTGACAAAGCATGTGCTTAACATTGAGCAAGCAAGGAGTGCTTATGTGCTGCAGGACATTAAGAAGCCACTTCCTCACACAGCACAATCAAGTTGAAGACCAAACTAGAGAAAAACTGTGTTAAAAAAAACAGATAGTCCCTTATTCTCCAGAAAAGCAAGGGTGAATGCAACGAAGTACTATGGAAACTATTGTAATACCTGAGTGGTGCTAATTGTGCTGCCTTTATGATGGTGGAGTGTATTCCTTTTCTAAAAAATTACATTATGTGATAGTCTTGAGGCAAAGGATTTAAGGCAAAAGTCCAAAGTTTCTTGTGCTCTTTTGCTTTCAGATTTCAGCCTTTAAACTGATAAGCTTATTGATAGTGGGATGAGTTAGAAACACATCTGTTGAAAGAAATCAGGGCTTTGTCAGAATGTTACTATGGAACTTTTCCAAGAGAGCTTCAATAGAGAGCTCTATCTAGTTGTATTCCTTGGATCCAGTGTGGTGGATGATGCAGCGTACATGCAGCTTGGGGCTAACAGAAAACCTGGAGAGGGACTTTCTGCAAGGGCCTATAGTGACAGGACAAGGGGGAATGGTTTTAACCTGCCAGAAGGGAGATTTAGATTAGACATTAGGAAGAAATTCTTCTCTATACAGGTGATGAGACACTGGCACAGGTTGGCCAGAGAAGCTATGGCTGCCCCATGCCTGGATATGTTAAAGGCCTGGTTGAATGGGGCTTGAAGCCTGTGGAAGGTATCCCTGCTCATGATAGGGGCTTGGAATTAAATGAGGTTTAAGGTCCCTTCTTACTCAGACCAAATTGGGATTCTATGAATGCTTCAGAGGTGACTCTATGCTTCATGTTCTTTAGCATCCTTTTTTTTTTTTCTAACCCTTCACTAATCCGGGCCAAAATGAGTGAGCGGCTTCTTGAATTCTGTATTGTTCTATCTATGTCTTTGCTATTTCTTCAGGCTGACAATGCAACCTGTTGTAACTCAAGGAACTATTTTTTAGGATGGAAACCTGACACTGTAGTGTTTATTTTCTGATTTAACTTTCACGTGGATGCCTGCTGTCTGTGTCACTAAACATCAATTCCAGAGTGCATCTTCCAGTCCTTACTCAGCTGCACTCTTTGCTTTGTTGCTTTTCCTCTACACTGGAAGCACTTGGTTTCAAAGCAGAGACCTGTCAGTCCTGTTGGATTTTACAGCTGCTGACTCGCATAGCACATGTACCTGTTCTGGAAATAATTGTTCCATGAGAGAATTGTTTGTGTTGAGTTGTGAATTAATGTGATTCACTACCTGTGTTTTTTAGCAGACTTGTACTGCTCCAGCTTTTTCTGACTAATATTCTCGGACCAGTCGAGACTCAAAGCCTTTCGTGTGAAAATGCTGTGTCAGCACTGCTTTGGAGCAATTTGATTGCTCCTAACTGATACAGTGCTACCAGTGACTTGTCATCTGATGGGATTGTACTGAATGTACTGAAATAACATTTTTATGCCTGTAAAATACTTTTTAAAGACAATAGTGTATTATACAAACAGAGAAGTCAGCAGTTAGTGAGCAGTAGGGTGCATCAAGTAACAGTAAAAAGAAAAATAGACACTGTGAAAAATAGTCTTGTGTTGTTTTTGTCCTTCAGATTGCAACAAAAAAGTCTTAGTTGATTTAATTTAGTTGATGAAACCACGTAAAGTAAATGAATTAGCTGTTGCTTCTCCTTCAGCCTTGCGATGCAGGGCATGTCAGTGCCTGTGTCAGGTGGAACCTCAGTGGGGTAGGAAAGATTGCTCCTTTCTCTTGAGGGTCTGTGCAGGAGATGACAATTAAAGAAAATGAAGATGTGCAGATTAGGGACTTGTGTGAGGAGCAGGGAATGGGAGGTTTCAGAGAAGAACAGGGAACAGACACGCAAACAGAAATAATAGGAAGTAGTCTTTTTCCTAGGGCCCCAAAGGGGAGTCCAAAATGAGAAGGCTGCTGAAACTTGTTGGACAAATAGCGAGACTGGAAGGAGAGACCTGCTCTGTGAGGCCTTGGGGTAATCTTTGATTTCCATGTTATATGAATTCATTTTTGTTGTTTCTATCCCAGCATACCTCTGTTTTTTTGGTTGGGTTTTTTTTTCATTCTTTCAAAACTTAGTTTGGGAAGCGGTCAGATACAGCGGTAGAAACTCAAGCTTCTGGTATGCAAAGTTTAAAGGAGAGCTAGGCAGAGTTGGCTTTAGTCATCTCCACAGTCATAAGCCCCACTCATTTCTTCAGTAGACTCCAGCTGAAACTTTCCCACCTGCCATGTCACACTGCTAGAAATCCTGGTACAGATCATCCACTCTCAACATCTCTGAATTTAATAACCTTTCTGATTTGTTCCTAGCTTATCCATTGCTTCTGCAGCCTGTTTCTGTAGTCCCAATCACATCGCACTTCTCATTAGATCTGTTTACTTTTACTTGATTTTACACTGCATTAAATTTTTGTACTTGTTTTTTTCTTTGCAGTGTCTTCTATAAATGCCTCTGGCTTTTTCCTCTCTTCCTTTCCCCTAATTCTCTTTGCTGCCTCCCATTTCTTCTACTTTGCCTGAATAATTTTCTTTAATCCTCCAAAACCAATGAATTCTGGTTCTTATGGACAATGGCAAAAACAAAAGGTTCGTGATTTGTATTTACTGGTGAAAATAAAAAACAAAATGAGAGGAAGCCTTGGCAAAGTGGCAAGCTTACATATTTCCAGTACATAGGGTAGCTGAAAAGACATCTGCCAGTCAGTTAAGGTGGCTAATATTCAAAGACAGTATCCCATAGAGATGGAAAGGTGCTTAATATATTCTCTAAGTTGATTGAGTTTTTTTCTTTCATTCTGATACTTGGAGGTTCCAGCAAATATTGGGAAAATGAGTCGAATAATCATTTCCTGTGTTGGCTGTCTAAAGTTTAATGCTTTGAAGCTGAACTTGTGCTTTTGCTCAGGAGGTGGGGACAGCTCCATGGAGATGAGAGATCTGAAAATAAAGTATTTCTCTGTAAGATACTTTTACATATAGAAATTTTATGAATAGTTTCAAGTCTGCATGAGAAGTTCAGTTGTGAAGTTGTACCGTGAGCATAATGTGAGAGTCATAATGCAATTTAGTTTTAAATCTGACAGTGAGGCAAGTTTCTGAAGGCTGACTGTAATTTTTGTGATAGAGCTTTTATGTAAGTTTATTATATTTGGCCTAAGACTAACTGAAATCCCACTGTCCTTAGTCTACTGATCTTCTGCTTTTCTGTTAAATGCATCAAAGCCCCTTCTCACAGCAGTCACTCACAGTACATGCATAGTGATTTTTGTTAGAACATAAAACATGAAAATATCTCAAGCAGATGACCAGTAAGGAATGCCCTGACACTAGAGTAAATGCTGTATAGGTTCCATTAATACAGGTGTGTTACTCAAGGATCTGCACTGAATAAACACAGGCTGCTGCTGGTAGTCAGGTAACACTGGTCTTGCAGCCTTGCCAATACTTGGAGAACACCATTTTGTTTAAACCTACACTTTGAGGAATTATATCTACTGCCACTTTCCTTATTTTAAAAAATGTTTTATTTTACTGTCCTCATGGTTGAGGAGAAGATTTTAAAAACATATAGTAAGAGCATCCCAAAAACAAGACCAAACAAAAGCATTCCCCGCTCTGAACATTGCTGTGTGATCCCATCAATCTTGGGTGCACAATCGTGATTCTTTGATGTTTGGGTTGGGCAACTTGATTCTGATGGAACATATAGTTAGAGCAGAGCCCTGACTGGATTGTAGCCATTGAATCTGAAGGAGATTTTTGGGCAAGAAATGCTGGCAATAACTCAAGTGCTTGTTCTGGGGTCTCTTGACAATTTTCACTGAATTTACATTTGTCCTACAGGCTTTCTAATAGAAGATTACAGCGTAACATACGACGGTTCTGTGCCACTGACATGGTGGTTTATATCATGGACTGCTCAGGGTGAATATAACATTTTCATTCAGTGATATTAATTCTCCTTTTGCAATTACGTTTAGTACTTCAAACCCAGAGGCAGTGTAGCTCAACCCTGCAGGTAACAGCTCTTTGTGCTGGCTTTTATCCACCTCAGGCTTTTGTTCTTCACAGAGATGACTGTAACAGTGCAAAGACCTTTTAATCTCTATAAAACTGTTTGTAGTATTTTTAGCTTATTCTCCTTTGTGTAAGCAAATAAGTTATATTTAACTGCTACTCAGATAATGTAGCTTCTCAAAGTACATAAAGTGACAAGCTTTCATGGTGTAATAAACCTTGAATTAGTCAGAATCAGGTTACTTTTGAATCTGAAAAAGTGTTCATGAAATGCTGTGAAAGTCTCATATAATTAGCGAGATCTTTTTGCTTGCTATTAAATATTTGCAGTTTTCCAATTAAAAATAAGTACTTGGAAAGTGCTAGGACACCATGTGCATTTTAACTGAGCAAGATTGTTTTGAGTATAACATACAAACATCTCAATGTCTTTTGCTTATTATTTTTTTTGAGAGTGAAGAGTGCCACTTCCCCACTTGAGCTAAGCAGACCTCTCCATCTCTGGGTTTTAGCCTGCATTCTCTTACCCCTGGTCATGGCAGTATGGCCAAGTGGGAGCTTGGAAGCAAATCTTTTAGAGGATTCTGTGTTGGCAGGTTCCATGAGCAGCTTACACAAATTTGGAACCTTCTCACTGCATGTTTTCACTGTCCTATGTTGTGTGCTTTCTAGAAGACTTTTAAAGTCACTGAGGGAGCAAGCTCTCTCTGATGTGTAAGGTAAAGGCACCTAAAGTGGTTTGCATTTGCATTCTAGCTGCTCTGCAAACAGAAAGATAAGGAAGTTTCTTACTTCTCTGTGCCATGACACTAACAGTCACGTCTTGCCATCATTGCCGCTAATCATTATTTACTATGAATACAGCTGTATAGATGTAAATTATTTCTGCCTGTCATTACTTTAGGTTAAGTTCTATGGGATTTAGTGTTCATCTTCCATTGCTAGCTTATGGAGCCATTTGATCAGTATCTGAGCAAGACATGTGCTTGCAAGGCATGTGGATTGCCTTGCATTATAAAATATGTGGGTTTCTGGAGGAGAGGAGAATAGTGGATACCTTTTTCCTGAGTGTTCGCAAGCTTTTGACACTGTTTCCCACAGTATTGCTGTATTTGAGTTAGAATGTTATAGTCTGAAGGGTTGAGCAACTAGGTGGGTAAATAACTGTTGTGGGGTTCAAGCTCGGAGGGTAGTGGTTAATGGATAGCTAATAACAACTACTATACCTCCAGGGGTCTATGCTTGTTTAAAGTCTTCATCAGTGAGGTAACATTAAGTTTGCAGATGGGGGACCAGGTGACATCTTCAAAGGCAGAGCTGCCATTTAGGGGAACCTAGACAGAGAGAGGGAATTGAGCAACAGGAGCCTTATAAAGTTCAACATGGCTGAACACTGGAGCTCTGCAGTGATACAGGCTGGGGGCAGCTTGGCAGAAAAAGACTTGGAGATCTTGGTAGTCAGCGGACCCTACTTGGAGCAGGAGGTCAGACAAGCGCTCCCTGAGGTCTTTGCCAATTATAGTATAAAAAAAACCCTAAAATATGAATTAAAAAGAAGTAAATGGATTTCTGTCTCTCTCCATTTGCTGCGTACTTTCAAGGTGTTTGTCAATTCTGCGTTTCTGTTGAGGGACAAGTGGTTGTCAAATCTTTTATCCAAGAACCTCTGTTTCTTGCTGTTGATTTAATCAAGATTGATTTCTCTATTTAGATGTATATTTTAAGTGCATATGAAGATGGTTTCCAAGTTATCAATGTGGTCACATACACATGTAAGCAGAATGTCCTTTTGCTGTTCGGCAGGCAAAAACTGGGACTTGACAGCAGCGTTGAATGACTATGAGCAGCTCCGACAGGTACACACGGCCAACCTGCCACAGGCGTTCAACGAGGGCAGATACCACAAGCAGCAGGAGCCACAGCAGCCTCCCCAGGTGACAAAGGCAGAGCGGCCCTGCTTGCAAAGGCAGGATGACATTGCTCAAGGTAAGAGCAGTGCTCCAGGACTTTCTAGCTTGTCTGCTTGCAACTTGTGCTTGTCTGCAGGAAGCTGGAAATCATTTGCCAGCAGTCTATGAATGGTGTCACTGTAAAGGCTTTCAAAAAGCTGCTGCTAGAGCCTGCATTTCACATGTTTGACTTAACATGAGCTTTGCATCAGTACTGCAAGTTATTTTTTAATGTGTGATGAAAGTACAAAAATACTTTGTCCCCAAGCAGCCCTGTGGTATGTATAAAAGGAATTAATTGGGGCTGTAATAGAGCACTGCTATAGGTAGTTTTCTGTGCTTCGTGAGACAAAAGGTTAAAAAGAATCATAGAATCATAGAGTAGTTAGGGTTGGAAAGGACCTTAAGATCATCTAGTTCTAACCTCCCTGCCATGGGCAGGGACACCTCCCACTAAACCATGCCACCCAAGGCTATGTCCAACCCGGCCTTGAACAC
>JASSUY010024795.1:43310-55479 GCA_032466535.1 Forpus xanthops
TCACCTCCCTCGTTCTGCTGGTCACACTCCTTTTGATGCAGCCCAGGATACGGTTGGCTTTCTGGGCTGCAAGAGCATGTTCATTTTCTCATTGACCAACACCTCTAAGTCCTTCTCAGGGCTGCTCTGAATCTCATCTCTGCCCAGCCTGTAGCCATGCCTGGGATTGCTCCATAAAATTAATTTTTCAGTCTTTGCTTTCCTACAGTGTGTGATTAGGGTGAATCTATGAATAGCATTCAGCTTTAAAATTTTGTTATTTCTTGATTCCACGGAAGAAAGGACAGCTTCCATCCTCTGTGAAGCCGAAATTGAAACCTTGAGAAAAATAAGTCATTACCTTTAGCAGTTGGTTTCCATTACAGGATAGTAAACATTGCCATTTGCTTTTTTGTTTGCAGACCTTTAGTAGGTTTTATTTCAGATCTCCATCTCAGACTGTTAGAATGCATTATTTTTAATATACTGATTTATCAAGGAATTTCACACCCAAATGAGCAGGCATTCGCCAGTATTGTTGTTGAGTGGTCTTTTATGTAGTCTTACAGGCCAGAATATCTCTGTTTTCTCTGCAGAAAAGCGTCTTTCCAGAGGTATTTCTCATGCCAGCTCAGCCATAGTCTCTCTTGCTCGATCACATGTAGCAAATGAGTGCAACAACGAACAGTTTCCTTTGGAGATGCCCATCTACACATTCCAACTGCCAGACCTTAGCGTGTACAGTGAAGACTTCAGAAGCTTCATTGAGCGTGACTTAATTGAGCAAGCAACAATGGTTGCTTTGGAGCAAGCAGGTGGGTAAATACTTCAGGTGTCAGCAGCTGGGCAATCTGACATTTTGGTTGACATTTCTAATCATGCTTCATTTCTGGAGCTTTCACATTCTGCATGGGAAATAAATGCCAGAGAGTAAAAGCAAATACTGTGCTCTTTGTACAATGACACATACCCTGATCCTCTGTTTCTTTAGAACTGTATTAGAGAGAACTGTCACATTTACTTAATGAAGCAAAGAAATTGAGGGAGGAAGGAAGACTGATGGGGAAGTCCTGCAGTAGATAAGGGCATGAGTCTGGGTGATTGGAAGAGTTTGCTACTTCCAGTTCACCTGAGGAAATTACATTGCAATCGCTAACAAAGAAACTTCTTCAAGTTCTGTTGCAGCTTGAGAAAATAAGTTTGAAATATGTGGTTTATGTATTAATATTTTTGTAATAGGAAACTAAATAATTTAAAAGTAATACTTGATTATTGCCATTGGGAAAAACTGAAGACATTTGAAATTAATTTTAATTAAGATTTATTAGTAGTTCAAGGTTTTAAGTCAGTTTTGAAGGATATGGAGAAATGTATTTAAAATTAGTATCTGTGCCTTATGAAACAGCAAGTGTATTAATGAACTGTGAAATTAACACATCCATGTAGTAAAATGCCCAACTCTGAAGATACAAAGGAGTTACAAAATCAGTCTTCATGGCTGCCTGTATCAAACAGCCAGTTGCCTTTTCCTGTTGTTTGCTCTACCGGCTCATGTAGTGCTCTGTGCTCATCTGAACTCTTCCTTGACAATCAGTGTATAATCATGCTCTGTGTGTTCAAACTGGTGCTTGTTCTTGATCAAGGCACTGCATCAGAGGGTTTAGGCAGGACCTCTGCTTATCTGGGGTTGCACTGACTACTTACCATGTATTGTCATGTACTCATTTTTTGGCTTTGGTATTTGAAAAGCAGGACAGATATGATAGCATTAAATAGTAAATACTTGAGGGGAAAATAACAGCACAAAACCAAACAAGAACCACAAACAGTATCCTGAAGGCCTCTTCTGGAAAAAAGGAGAAAACCAAACTTACATACTTACAGACGATGTATTTACACTCCATCTATCAAGAAAATATATCTAGTTTCTCTTGGAACCAGCTATCACAAAAAGGACAGGGAGAAACCAGGATGTCTCTTCCTCTGGCAGCTCTGCCAAACACTCCCAGTTCCCATGGGCTATCAGAAAATACCTTGGTACAGTACCATTGGTGATCTACACACTTCTGTGGAAATACTGTCAGTTAATGCACGAGTGCAAGCTAGAAAATCATGATGGTTTTCTAACCTTAAAAACAGGGAATATTTGAATTATACCTGACATCTTCTAATTCATAAGATCTGTCTGGCTTTGATCTTGAATTTGGGCTGCAGAAACTACTTAATTTGCTGCCTCTCAGCATTCCTCCCTCAAATCTGATAATTGGAACGTACCAGATAGTCTTTTCCTCACATTACTTCAATTAGGGCAATAATTAGACTCAGGCTGGAAAAGTTCCTTCCTCCCCAGAGCCTCTTCCATGCTAGGAAGGAGTGTGTTTGGCCATTTGAAGTGCTCAGGGGTTTTATTGCAGATACTGTTGTAGCGTACGTAGGCCTAGTTTACTCATGTGAGCATCTCATTCAAATAAACTGGAACATCCTGGGAAGAAGTTCTTCAGTTCAAGTAAATTGAACAGATCAAACAGTGAATGTTTAAGGAAATAATGTAAGACTTGGTGTAAACTGACCTTTTGTCTCTATTTTAGGTACAAAGATGCTCTGTTCCTTTCATTTCCTGACTCTTTTAGACGTATTGTTGTGTGAAATGAAGAGAGTGAATTAATAGGAAACTCACTTAGCATTAGATAATGTTATTATCTCCTACTAACAGGGCCCAGTTTGAATACAGCATAAAAAAAATTAGCAGATAAGGTGCATTCCAGGCAAAGGGCCTAAAATCTATCTCAAAGCAAAACAAACCAAACCCCATGAAGGACAGAAGCTGCTTTAGCTGAGGTTTGTGATATCATTAAAAGAAAAAAAAGAGGTATGTGCTTCAGTTTATGGGCACGAATTTCAAGAGGAAGGGAGGAAAAAGACCCACCTAATTAGGCAAAAGGAGGAGGAACTTTGTTGGGAACATGGAGCGGCTTGCTACTCCCAAAGCGTAGTCATTATTAACAGACTGCCATGTGTGTTTTCTGAAGTGGCTGTATGAGCTGGATGTCTATAAAAGCCTGTAATGTTTTCATATTGTCTTTTTATATGCATAGGCACTTTCTACCATTACATCTCTATGTGAGAGAACTTTCAGGTTACCTCTTTTCTGTAGAGAAACTCTGGGCAAATTTCCTGATTTACTCAGAAATGCTGTGTGAGACGATAAGGCCCAGATAGAGGCAGTAGAATTTACCACTGCTCCAGCACATACTCCACTTTTGCGACTGCTTTCTGAGTATGTCCCTTAGAGGATGGAATTCACCACATTCATAAAAATATATTGGGGTTTTGTGCATCTTAGAACTCGGGTGTTCGTTATTGCCTGAACTGGAAGTGGGGTCAGTGTGGAAGAAATGTGCAGACTGATCTGTGAGCACTTGTGCAGTAATCAGTGTGGTGCTTCAATGGAGAATGGCTCAAATACAGGTCATATCAAATGAAGATATGTGTGAAAGGGATTTTATAATTCTAAGTGTCTTGCTGCATTTTCATTATATGCACGTTAATTTTTAGGCTGACAAAGGGATGAATGATACAGAAACTTCTGTTGTACTGATGAGTTAAAAAGAAAAAAAAAACCCAGCAGAAGAATTGCTGGTCTGGCACCGTGTTTATAATGAAAAGAAAAAAGTTTCTATTGCAGTGCTGGAATGCAATTCAATACCAAAATTAAAAGGAAGCTATGTGAACCTTCAAGAATATTGCTTTCTTTCACTCTGCTTTCTGTGCTGAGGTTTGTGTTTTCTATGAAGCACTTTATACAGCTACAGGCAAATAATACATTGTTAAGCCTGGGTTTCACCTCCCCAACACCTAATCCACCATAATTCTGGAAATGTTTGATTTTAAATGTTGAAAATTAAGATTTATTAGAGAAAATTGATGCCTTTTCAGATTGCAGAAACAGTTTTTTTTCCCAGGATTTTTAACAGGTTTTCACATAGTCTATTCAGGGTACTGGGATAGCAACTGACAAGGGAACTGTATTAATTTTCCTGTTATCCAGGCTTTGAAATGCCCATTTGTGTAATTCAGTTCTAATATGAATGACAACTGCTGTATCTCAGAGTAGGATGAAATGTGATAATGCCATAGAAAACTGTCTGCCTCAGGTTAGGAAAGACAAAGAAAACCAGTAATGCTGAATCTGCTGTGACCTGCAGGTCACTGAATTCAGTGTCAGTCATCTGCAGTCAGTTAGGCCTAATCATGTATTTCTGTGCCATCTTATTTTATGATGTTTGATTTGCTTCTGTGACAGAGTCTGTGTTGCTTATGCAACAGGCTAAAAGAGAAGCATTTACTTGATTGCTCAGCTTCACTTATTTCTACACACACAGCTCAATATTACATTTCAAGGACACCAGTAAATATGAATAGCTTTGCAGATGCTACTGCAAAGCTGATTCCATCATCTAGAATAAAAGAGAGAGTTCCTACAAGAAGGTGCTTTCTTTGAAGTACAGAAAATGTATTGGTAAATGCTTTATTTCTTCCCTTATTTAAAAAGTCATGGAAAGATTAATATAAACCCAATGTAGAAAATCTGTTCTTGTAATTTTCTTCATGTCAGTACTTGCAAGTACATGTTTAGTGTATGGAAGGACTAAAACTAAAAGTAAATAAATCCTCTTAGCTATAGTCATGTCAGAAACATGTAAGTGAAGAAGTAGCTCTACTGAAATCTGGATTTGAGATTCCTGCCCCTGTTGCTGATTGTCTGACTATTCCAAGTGGGCTGAGTAATCCTCAGCTGCCTTCACCAGCCAGTCTTCTGTGCACCCAGATCACCTGTTGCTGTTGGATTCCAGGGTGGAAGGGGAAGTTACTGAGTGTTCTGGGTGAATCACTGCTTTGGAGAAGGTGTGGGGTGTCCAGAATTAGACTTACTCTGGAAGCTGAAAATGTTATTTGGTGACTTGCTCATCTTGGAGAGTGGATGAGAGTGGATATCTGGTAATATAGTGTGCTGAGCAAATGAAAGGAAGGCAGGTTTTAGCTTAGCTTCTTAAGGAAG
Source organism: Forpus xanthops (assembly GCA_032466535.1). Classification (NCBI taxonomy): domain Eukaryota; kingdom Metazoa; phylum Chordata; class Aves; order Psittaciformes; family Psittacidae; genus Forpus; species Forpus xanthops. The sequence continues at coordinate 48,349 of JASSUY010024795.1, forward strand.
CTGAGCTTGTGTCAGCAAGCTGTCTCTTACAATTGTACCACTGATTATTTTTTAAATGTAACTCTGCCAGTGTCAAACCTATTTGTGAGCAAGCGTTTACAGATTTAATGTAAGTAAGTAGTCATCTCATTTGTAGTATTTCTGTAGAAGAAAAACTTGCAATGTGAATATTGTTAATTAAATGCTACAGACTCTACATGGGAAACTGCCTGTTTGCCTTGGAGGCCATGGTGTGTGATCTAGCTTTGCAGTGAAAATTCCACCATACTCAGAGGGAGCTTGAGAGGAGGTTCAACCTTTGTAGCATCTCCTTTTCCCCTGTCAAGAGAGAGTTATATTAAGTTGCTGCTTGCTTAAGTGTAACTTTTTAGTGGTTAATTTTACCAGAAGAAATCACAAGTCTGTGAAGGCACTTAGTTTATTAGAAGCTGAAACCAGAGAAAAGAAAATATAGGCAGGAGAAAATTAAGAGGGAGCAAAGGATGTTCTTTTGCATCAAGTAACCTCCTGTTTGTTTTGAATTTGGTTGGTTTGTCTGTGCATGCTTGGGCAATGAATACTTCATAGTGGTCATTAGTAAACACAGGGGGCATGATGCTAAATGCTTTCTTACCTTCATTAGTACCAGAGCAGGAGGCATCAGGAACTGATACCAGAATCCAGACTTGGCTCCTGTTAATATTTGAATGCATTCTCTGTTCTCTGCAGCCTTATTTTTAAGCCATCCAGGTCAAATAACTGTCTAGAATCCCCCTTGGAAATTCACTCCTATAAATCTTGCATCAAGAGACAATACACTTGTGGCTTGTAATACAGTATGGAAGCTTATGAAAATAACAAACCTTTCTAGTGTCTATTAATTATACTTGAACATTACCACTCTGAGATTCAGCTTACCTTCCTTGCATTGAATACCAGATGCATACTTGTTTCTGTAACAGAATGATTGACTCTTGTTAGGCCCTGTAAATGAGGGAGGAGGGGGAACCAATACTCACTTCATGTCATGTGAAGTCTGATGCACACCATGCAGTGAACAACTAGGATAGTATCAGAATACAGCAATAGTTGACAATCTTTAGCCATGGAGGATACTAGGTTCTGTTAGCATTTCTTTTGAGTTTTCACCTCAAATCTTCAGTATCATGTAGAGAAAGGGCAATATTGTGTGTGCTTGTGTCTGTCTTTGATTGTGTGTTGTTCAGTCGTAAATCTGGATAGGACTTTTAATCTTGACCTAAAATTAAGATCAAATTTTAATGTACTGGAATGTGGCTATGTTAATTCTCAGAGGGTTGAGGTTTTGCTGTAAAAAACAACAGATTGATTTCTTGAAATTTTAATTTAAAGATTGAATAGATTTGTAAGCAAGTAAGAATCAAGATCAAGCAGGAGTCCAGCAAAGGGAGGGAGAGTGAGAAATGAGTCTAGTTTGTCCATAAATATCATCTTACCGAAGCAGACAGAAATCAGCCTGAGGAAGAACTTTTTCTGGGTTTCATCCAAGCTCCACTTCCCTGCTCTTTCTCTAAAGGGATCCACTACAACCACCAGATCTGGAAAGTGGAAATGCACTGCATTTTTTGTTATAATCCAGTGCATCTCTGCTAACTTTTTAGTCAGCCATAAGCTTTGTGATGTTAACCAAGCCCACAAACATATTTTTGCATAATCTATTTGAAAGCAGATTACTTTTATAGAAACCTCCTGCTATTCCAAAAGTTCCTAAACACCAGACTTTGACATTTATTACCAATAGCTGCTAGTTCATCAGCAAAGCAATACCACTCATTATTCCCTTAAGCTCTGATGTCTGTCTGCTTTAAATCTTGTAACTCTGCTTTAAGCAGCACCTTGGTATAACTTATTACTGAATCTGATACCATCAAAGCATTCTGCAAAAAGCAGGTGGCAAGTTGTTATTTCACAGCCCACAGACACAGGAGTTGCTAAAAATGTTAACTAGTTATTTCAGATTCATCTTTCCAAAAGGATGTCCAATAGTGCTTTAAATGAAGCTTCTTTAATGCATATTTAATTTAGAACTCATTAAGCCTAGTATTGAGATGTTGGGCATTTACAAGCTAGCTGCTAAAATCATATGAGGATTACTAAATGTGCTTAGTTGTTACCTGCTATGCATCTTTACAGCATGGTAACATCTCAACCCATATTCACCGATGAAATGCAATTGCGTATTTCTCCATACCCAGAACAAGGAGTTGGGGGCACCCGTTAAAATATCACTGTGCTGGGTTTTGGCACAATATGTATTACTTGTCATTATGAATAAACCAGTATAACTTTGTAATGGAAACTTATAAGTGGAGAAGTTTTTTCCATGCATGAGCCTGTTTCTGTTTTGGGGACTTTAATGCAAGACTGCTTGCACTATTTCAGCTTGAAAGTAAAGGGATTGGAGGGAGAGAAGTCTGCAGAAGAGGCCAAAAAGAGAATGGAGTCACTGCAAGCTGCCTATTGCATTATTCATTCAATTATTCAATTGTGCATTACCCAGAGACTGTTCAAAAGTCTTGGGAAATACACAAGCTCTACTCCTTATTGTTAATCATGTGCTTGTCCTTATCCCCAAGATGATATACAATTAGTCATATTAGATTAGAAATGCTACATGACCCATTAATAGAGACTTAGCACTTCAGTAAGTGCCACATGGCAACCTGTGTGCTAGGAATTCTGTATTTCTAGTGCTGGCTTTGCACTTCATGGCTTCATTTGCTCCATCTAGGTACACCAAGTATCTGTCCTCTTGTCAGTCAATCTCTGGTTTATGATCTGTAAAACATGCCTCACATATGAGTGATAGATAAGTGGTTCTATAAGTGTTCTCAGAGAGAAAAGCCACATGCTATCCTACACCAGAGCTATGCCTTTGGTCTCATTTAAATTCCCTGGTAGCATAGCTGTTGATTTTAGTAGGTTTAATAATGATTTACACTATGGTAAATGAGAAGGGAATCAGCTGTTGAAACAATCCACCTGATTGTAACAATAGTACTTTACCTAATGGTAGCATTCATTATCTTGATTAACACATACATATATTGTCTCTTGAGACTTTATTGCTGTAACATAAACTGTCATCTGTCTGCGGGAGGCCAATGTCAGTTATGTTTGGGAACTGATACCAAGACTCACAATGGTATTTAGATAATGAACTCCTTGGAAATCTACCCCTGAATGCAGCAGATGAGAATGAAAGATGCTAGTTAATGAAAGGGGTTCTCGATTTATTCCAAATTAATATAGAGAATAGTTTATCTGCTCTTCTTTCCAGCTTTTCAGTTTTCATTTCTGATGTTACATTTAAGTTTACTTGGCAGAAAGGATGTTCATGATTAACCTTCAACATCAGCATTGCTGTACAACTGTACACAGTACGCATCCTGTTCTAATATCCCATCCACCAGTTTAATAGAGGCTTTCCTTTCAGGACGATTAAATTGGTGGTCCACGGTGTGTACAAGCTGCAAACGTCTTCTTCCCTTAGCTACAACCGGTGATGGAAACTGCCTCTTGCATGCTGCATCTTTAGGTAAGGGTGAATCTGTATATTAAACCTTCTGCCAAAAATATTTACCACTTTTCTCTAACCCCAGAAAAAACTCAGAAACACTTGAGACACAAAGACTTTCATTAAAAGCTTGGTTCTGGAGCAGTACAGTCTTCAAATTTCATTTAACTGTTTGCTTTAGGCATGCTCGAGAGAGAAAGGTAAATAAGTTTACAATCTGATAAGGTTGTAAAAGAGTGTAATTGCAACAGGATCAAAAACCATGTATCATAAACACCAGTGATCTGCGTTGTCCTTACAGAGCCCAACCTAGTGGCCCTGGAGCAGGCAAATTCTCAGTGCTTCTGCAGGATTGTACTTGTTGGCAAGGAATTGCATTTGTTCACTGGCTTGGGTTAAACAGTTCTCTTGCTGTCTTCAAGCATGCAGTATCTAGCTGTTACCTCTCTTGGTTCCTTGTGGAGCTGAAGCATATGGGAAACACAGTTTTGGGTGAGTTAGAATAATGTCCAAGGAATTAATTATTAATACAAGATCTTTGAAACCCTTCCTCAAATCAAATAGAAACCTGTGAAGCTGAAAGTCTGTGATATGCCTTCTCTATCCTAACCTGCTATGAGGAAACTTACTGGTTTTGTTGCAGTTGCTAAAATCTTCTACCAATGGGACTGCAAAAGGTAGCTATCTAAAAAACATTGTGACTTTTAGTGTTTTGAAGAGACTCTTCATTTTGAAAGAAGTAATAAGAAAAGAGCTTTTGCTGTTTCCAAGGATCTTTCTGCTTTTGTCCATTTCATTTTGAATTAGGGGAATGGTGTAATGTCTACAGCAAAGGCTTGAAGTATTTTGTTGTGCAAAGTCTTAAATGTGTTTAATACCAACAGCTGTCCGTAAGGGAACTAAACCATGACTGGCTGTGGGTGCATGTCTTGTGGAGAGCTCTGCTCACTTTTGTTGTAGGCTGATCTTTGTAACCACGTGAAGATGTTTCCTTATTTTAAAATGAGCTTCAAGCCTCTGGCTGTTTTTATTTTTAGATTTTCAATCATTTTGAATGCTTGTTCCTTTATTTGGCTGTTGAAGCCAAAGGAAATGCACCATCATGCTGTTATAAGTTAGAGGCCTTTGGGTGTTGGCATCATCTGCGAGTCACAGAAGTGCCTGCAGTTGTCATTAGCATTCTTGTGTCTGCAGGATCTGTTGGCAACTACAGCTAAAACCAACCTGTGCACCGAATATTCCATTGCTTGCAGCAAAGTTGAAGCTGCCTGCAAGCAAACACTGAAACAACTCAAATCCTTAGTCATTCCTCGATCAACATTTAAACTTTGATAGCATTCCCTCTTCTTACTCATTAGCTTATCTTTATTGACTGTTTAGGAAGCCATAAAAACAGAGAGTGAATTATTTGCCAAGGAGAATCTTAAGTAATGTATAAGCTACCTTTCTTCTGCTAATAGAACAATATTAATTGTATTGGTACTTAATATTTCTATTTCACTGTAGCTTCTTGAAACCTGAATGTCATCTTGTGCTTCTTTAGGGATGTGGGGATTTCATGACCGGGACCTTGTTCTACGTAAAGCACTCTATACAATGATGAGAAGTGGAGCTGAAAGGGAAGCACTGAAAAGGAGATGGAGATGGCAACAGACACAGCAGAATAAGGAGGTCTGTATAGCCTGGAGACAATCTTGTTAGTATCATTTAAGACCAAAACATTCCTCTGAAGTCTGGTGTGAGTTTTAATTGCTGTTAAATTTTTTGTGCTTCCATTTTGCATGAGGAAAGAGATACTTGTATTTGGAATTTTTTGTATCAGAATGCAAAGGTATTTGTAGCTTGTGAATATGAATATGTACAGTTCTGTGCCTACAGAGGTCTAAGTTTGGAACCTATAGAAGATTTTGTGCTAAAAAACTATATGTATAATATAGCTATCACAAACATTACAAAATAAATGGATGAAATCCATATAAGCAAAAAAATTCCATTTAGAAAAAATTCCCCAGAATGGAGAATTAGGATTCTTAGAGCTGTGACCAAATATTGAGGGGATGTTTCTTAATTTAAATCATCTGTAAATTGATTTGATTGTCAACTAGAAGCTGTACTTCAGCACATATTATTTTCTGAAGATGTCTGTGCATAAACAGTGGCTAGAAAAGCCAATTCCAGGGGTAGTCCTTAAAGCAGTCAAGTGAATATGCTTAAAGGTTTGTGACTTCTTTGTAAACAGCAGTCAGTGAGAATACAGCTGAGCTGTGACTGACTTGGCTACTTCAGGCTACCTGAAAACACAGGGGCACACAAGTATTACGTACCCTTGCTGCTCCTGAACAGAGGGGGAAGGCATCAAGCATCACTTGCCTACCAAGGAGGACATTCATAGTAGTTCAGGATACTGGAGAAGAAAGCAAATGTCCAGACGTGGACACTGAAGCACACTAACCGTGCTTGCAAAGAATTCTCATGAATAACTGGATCTACAACAGTGGAGCACTATGCTGGCAGCAGCAGACCCAAATCTAGAAATGAATCCAGTGTTCAGGCAGTGGATTAGAACTTCTTCAGAAGTTAATAGTCTTTCACCTGAATAGAAACATTGAACTTTTAATGGTCCAAGATATTGAACTGTATCATGTACAAAGCTCAAAATAAGTTAGTCATAAACACTGCTGCATAACTCTGCTTACATTTTGTACTAGCTCAACTGTAAAGGTATTTTATTCTCTCCCATAGTCAGGTTTACTGTATACAGAAGAAGAATGGGAACGGGAGTGGAATGAACTGCTTAAACTGGCATCAAGTGAGCCACGCACACATTTCAGCAAAAATGGAGGCACTGGTGGTGGGTAAGTTTAGAGTATGACAAAATCCTTTAGTTTTTATTCTCAATAGGAAGGCAATAGAGCACAAATGAAGGAAGATGCTTCTAGGACCATCAAACTGTCATTTCAGCTGTTGAGATTTTTTTTTTCCATGGTAGAATATAACAATCTAAATATCCTGCTATAATATCTAGCGTTTTGATTAAGTTTCCTTGTACAGCTGCTGCACTAACTTGAAGTGACTCTGCATCCAAGAGTCTGGATTAGTTAATCCTAATTTGTGCATCTCTGGAAACAGCATGTTGGCAGTAGCATTTCAAGGAGATAAAGCACCCTGTTCCACTAAAGATGCAAAGCTCTTTGAGGAAGGTTTAGCAGGAAGACAGCCACTGCTCAGATGTTTTCACTAGAATATGGGATGACAGAGTAACATCACCTCTTCTAACAGCATTCTGGAAGAAAGAAGTTTGTGCCCAGATACCTTTTCTGTACATTAGCACAGCTCTAAAGCTGCCTTCTCATATTCATACATATTTAGCTTTATAATTCAACGAGAAAATATTCTGAAAGATTTTTTTTTTGAGGGCAAGTCACAGAATCATAGAATAGTTAGAGTTGGAAAGGACCTTAAGATCATCTAGTTCCAACCTCCCTTCTATGGGCAGGGACACCTCCCACTAAACCATGCCACCCAAGGCTATGTCCAACCCGGCCTTGAACATTGCCAGCAATGGAGCATTCACAACTTCCCTGGGCAACCCATTC
>JASSUY010024797.1:0-13208 GCA_032466535.1 Forpus xanthops
GTAAGGGTGGTGAGGCAGTGGAATGGGCTGCCCAGGGAAGCTGTGAATGCTCCATCGCTGGCTGTGTTCAAGGTTGGGTTGGACATAGCCTTGGGTGACACAGTTTAGTAGGAGGTGTCTCTGCCTCTGGCAGGGGGGCTGGAACTAGATGATCTTAAGGTCCTTTCCAACCCTATCCTATGATTCTATGATAACATGGGAACTATAGGAAGGCTTTTCTTTACAGCTCCTTTAGAGCACATCAAGATGCTTTGCTTTCTAAAATAAAGTGTTCTGAGCATCTATTGTGAAGCTGGCAAATTAATAAGATCCAGCCCGGCCTACTTTCTCTTCTTCTAACTCTCCCAAATATAAAACAGGCACTAAAATAAGATTCCTGCTACTAAACACTTGGTATGCCTCTTCCTTTGACGACTGTTCCCTAAAGGGAGCTGAAATCCAGGAAACATGGGGAAGTTTCAGGCACTTTAAGGGTGCAGATTTCATCGTTACTATTTGCCAGCAAAATAACACAAAGCATAAGAAAAATTACATACTAAATAAAGCTTACTGCATTATACAGAGCATCAGGCATCCTATAAAAACCTGTTGCCTAAATGTGTCTGTAACAATTTATCAGCAAATGATCTTCATGCAAGGAAGCCAAAGCAATTAGCTAGGTTTTGGCAGATCTCTGCGCTCTTTTGACATACCCTGTAGTAAAACAGGCCACCAAAAAAAAAAGAGAAAAATCCCATATACCTCAAAATGCTAGACTGGTGGTTCAGAAATTTTACTGGGGTCCTTTCTGTGTTAATTTGCCATATCTTGCAAAACATGTTATACACTATTCATCCTTCTATCTTCTTTCACTGCTCCTGCCCTCTTTGACTATATGTGTCCAAGAGTAAACCAGTTTGCATCAGCTAGAACTGAATTAGATAATCAGTTTCACCTGAAAGTGGACAGGTTCATTCTCCAGGTTAAGGCTGACATTTTATTTATTTGTATTTTTAAGCTTCCTTGACTAATAGGTAACTAAAAACCTAGCTATGATAATGAAATAACAGGTCTACCAACATGGCCTGTATTTTTTTGGTGGTTTTAATTTAATGCATTGTTTTAATTTAACCCTTACACCACCATTTACCAATTAATTTAGAAGATACCAAATGCACAGTAAATGGCAGGTATGCGATATTTTCCCTTTTAAGAGGTGCCATAATTTTACACAGTAGGATAAGGTCCATGGATCAAGCAGACTAAGCTTTGTGTGGCTGCAAATTGGGAATAATGTGAAGACGTGACTACATATTTGCTTGTACTTATCTTCTTTCCATGATGTCCAGGAAAAAAAGTGTATGTATGCTATATGTGATGCTTTGTGCTTTTATAGACTAGAACTGTGTTATTCATGGGATGTGGAGTATAACATTGATTTTGTGTTTTGAGTCTTCTGTAATTGCAGAGTAAGAAGAATTGGGCTCTTGCTCTTCACAGATGGGAAGATATGGTCTTTGATCTTAGTGCTAGAACTAGTAATCAGATGTTGGTTTCCTGGATTTTAATGTGCAAATGAGCTGAAAGATGCTCTCAACTAGGCTTAGAAGCCATATGCAGCGGGTGAACGTTGTTTGTGTAGCTCATTTTTGACACATTTATGATATGAAACAAATGTAGGAAGGTCTTGATCCATGGGTTAAGTCTGCTTACGTTTATGGAGAAAAGATGGAGTATTTGAGAGCTTTGAAAAGTATCCATGTGTATGATAGTATACTTGCCTTCACCCTATTTTTGCTTATGTTTGTGTTTGCTAGCTACAGTGCTGTTAGAATAATGTTAACTTTGTGTTAAGATTCACTTCATGTGACCTTTACCATTACATCTCCTCTGACTGAAAATAGTGTGGTGAAATCTTGTTAGACCCATAGTGTCTAAGCTCAGGCTTACAAAATGACAGTGCAGTTTGTATGGCCACACAGCTACAATAAACCCGCTTATTTCCTCTTCATCAATGAATGGCACTGAGTGCTTAACAAAGTCAGCAGTTGAGTTTTGCTTGGAATTATATGTGAAGGAGGATCCTCCTTCTTGTCATTTTATTTATCATTAAGAGCCATTATAATTTCTTCCCAGCAGCAATTACACTGATATCACCACATCTAAATCAGAAATGACACTGTAGTGGTTACATTATGGTGACTGGGCATCACCTAATTTTTAAGTGGCATTCTTGCCCCATCATTGTGATTATATCCCTTTCTAATAAGTAATATAAGAAAAGATCTACATAATGGGAAAACATACATATTAATACATTCCATGACAAACATGTTAACTTCACATATTTATCATGGTAAATAGAAGTCATGTTTTACATTTTTCCTTTTCAGTACACTGTTCTCTTGACAGCTTGCTTTCCCTCTGGTTTTATTCTCTCTAGTCCTGGTGTATGTTCCACTGCCTCTGGTTACCCTGTTAGTCGCAGAAGAAGGCAGGTCACATCCATCTGGTTAAAAAGAAAAAGAAAAAAAAAGAAAACCCAATGTCACTGGATAACGTAATTCTGCCACTCTCCGCACTGCATTCAGGTCTGTGTGAAAAGACTTGGATATGTGCAATAAACATATGTGTGTGATAATGAGATTGTTGGTGGAAAGTCATCTTGAAAAGACAAGGAGCAATTAAGCTTGCTTACTTATACAAGTTAGAATGACAAGATGCCATTGCCGGCCCCACTCATCCATATAATAGGGTTCTCCTTCCCTGCTTAGCTGTACTGGGAGAAGCATTTCCTGTCAAACCTCTGCCATGACTCCACCATAAAGCAATCTGCCTTCTTCCCTTTTACACACAGTTCATTCTCACACTCACATCACTGTCCCGATTTCAACTGAGTGCCTGCTGGCAAGCACCTGAATTATAATACTTTAAGAATTCAATGCAGAGCCTTCATTTAACTGAGTATTTATTTGTATTGGTGTACTCTCTTGTCTGATTTTAATTGTCAGTGGGAAGATGAGCAGGTTGCTCACAAATGTTTAATAATGCAATGTGTGGAGTCAACAAATAATGCACTTTCCTTCTGCTATCTTGAAGATTTAGATAGGCTATCTTGGATGCTATTGACAAGCAGAGAAGTGTGGAACAATGGGAACATATGATAGTGTTAGATAACAATAGCTATCCTTATGCATCTTGAATTGAATGATGAAGCCATCAATTAGAGAAATAGCCCTCTGAGTATATATCATTGACAAGATGAATACCAGTACATTGTATTTCTGGATGGAGATCTCTGTGATCTGTAATTCAGAAAGGCAGTGAATAGTATATACAGTCAAACTAATCTTATGATACTGAAAATCAAAAATCTTTTGTCCTCCCCATGGTTCTTTGTTTTTTAGCTACTAGACTCTTTCACATAATGAACGTATTTGTACTTGATATTAATTACTTAAACGATGCTTTCTCATTTAATATCAAGATGCCATTCTTCTCCACATTCAGCATATTTAGTGGACACTTTCAGAGTCTGAAAGAGCATGAGGAGCAGTTCTTTCTAATTGTTGTCTGGTCTCTAAATTCTTACATACAGACATGGGGATCCCTTGACAGCCTATGAACTCTGTTAGGCTCCTCCATACAAAGGAGCAGACTTGGCACCCACTTCTTACATGGCACAGCCTCTATTTTCAACCTAAATTCTCCCATGTTCTTTTGGAATATCTGATAGTTTCCATCCCTTCTGCCTCTTCCACCTTTGGTGTTTGCTTTTTTGTTTGTTTTGTTGGTTTATTTTTTCTTTTTTTAATAGTCATGAATGTTACATTTATAGCAGAGAAGGAACAGAAGAAAAGCTAAAGAAGATGGGAGTTTCACTATAATAAACAAGCATTTCTCAGCACTTGCAGTTTCCAGTTAATTAGTTTCAGTTCTTTTACTTACACTTGAAAGTGGGTGAACATTCCACGGTCAAGGCCAAAATTTATTCTTGGATCTGTACACAGCTAATGAAATGTGCTGCATCAGTGTTACACAACAAGAATGGCTCTGTAGGAGAATAAAGAAAGAATACGAGGAAAGACTGTAATTAATGTAATTCTAGACTACCTATAAAATATAATTTAAGGAATGGGAATAAACATTCATCACCATTATCTGTATTATTATTTTTGGTTGAGATTTTTTTAACATGGACTCCTTTGTGTGAAATCAGCTTTTATGATCTTTTCACAGGACTCTGGATGTTTAAGTCCTCTTCATGGTTGTTTGCTTGTATGCAGAAAGTCATGATATCAAGAAGTGATTCTACCAGGGATGCTAGTGATCGTTGCAGTGAAGAAAAATTTCTTAGCTGAGGAAAAAAAACAGTCACTGCTTTTCCCATAAATATCTGAAAGGACTAAAGAAGTTGGTAGGTCTCAGTGGCACTGACAATGTATGGCCTGATGAGGGGAAGAAAATCCCCACATTTTTCAGGAAAGCAAGCATGTAAAAGAAATTTCTGCAGCCTTTCCCCTTTGAAATCCAATCAAATGAAACCACCTACAAGCCAATAAGCTTCTAGAGTGCACTTTGCCCTGGAAACAGTGTTTTATTACCACCCAAAACATAAATAATGCAACAAGAGAAAATGTTTGAGGTCTCCTTAATGAGCTATTGTTAAGGCACCCTTCACTCTTACCTCCTTTCATAGCCTGATGCAAAGAGCAGCATCCAGTGGTTGAGAGCTTATTTTGAGTGCTGCTAGGAAAGCACAAATGAGAAAACAGACTTAATTACACTGCTTATTGCATCTAGAAGTCCATGTGGTTTGACCGTCTGTGTTAGGACACCCTATAATATTGGAGGAATTCTCTGCACACTGGCACCATAAATGTACTGCTATCCAAAGGATGGTTAATAATCTAAAGTTGGCTGTTAACATTGCTGGAGCTGGTGTCTATAATTTCAGCAAGTGACCTGAATGACTCTGCAATGAAAGACTGAAATGTCACTCTCCTCCTTTACTTTGTTTGCCTTGAGCAAAGACTGCTCCAGATTGTGTACATCCACTGAGGTCCAAATGATGAAAGGGCAGCGCGAATGCACAGATTCATGGCTCTGCTAAATCTCCCTGCTCTGGCAGAACAGTAGGGAACATGGGGAGGAGGGCATGGGAGAAAAATCAGCTGGTATCCTCCAGAGCAGCTTCCACTGTGGTTATCTTTTCCCATCTCTGAGCGTGTAAAGGTGAGGCTGGCTATAGGGACCTGGCTCTCCCATGCTCTTTAGCGGCCAGCCACCAATAAATCAGACCTGATGCCTGTGGCTAAAGGCAAAGCAAATCGTTGCCATTATCCAGGTATTTATTTTGCACCTGATGCTGTGACATGTGTGTAATAACAGTTACGTACGGCAAAAGGTAGGCTGAGACTTTGAGTATTTCATTGCTTCTTTTCATTACGCTGAGTGAGCAAGTGAACAAGAAGAGGACTCCTGTTCTTCTCAGGTGGTGTTACAGACCATCCAGCTGAGACATCTGTGGAGTGCCAAGTGCAAAGAGTTTTGCCTTTCCTATAAGGAATCTCAAATCCTTGTTTCCATTTTGCCTCATTGATACAGCTCAGATGCAGTAAAGGAGTAAAATACTATCAGTAAATTTCAGAAAGTTCAGTATTTGCATTTCATTTGGAAACCTGTGACATTTTGGCGTATTTTCACTGGAAGGCCAGGGCAATGCTGATTGAAGATCGGTGTCGGCATTAAAACATACAAGCTATGGAGAGTTGGTGTGCTTTGGAGCAAAGCCAGCCTGCCAGGCACAGAACCAGGGCAGCCCTGGGACAGAGGATAAGACTGAGTGTTAGGGTTAGTGGTTTTTTTTTCAGTACAGAGTTGAACAAAAAAGACTAATTCACTCACAGCGCTCTCAGACCATATCTTCTTGGACTGAGACAGGAATTAGCGCAAATATGCTTGCTTTCTTTAAAATCACTTAGACCTTTGTGCACAGTGCCTGGCGTGCAAGTGTCAGAACTGGGGGATGTTCAACCTTTTCACTTACCGTGTGATAAATAGAAAAGCACTGGCAAAGTACCATTCCCTGTATTCCCTCCAATATAGTATGGCTAGCTTTCAAGGACTGAGAAACTTTTCCATCATTTGGATGAGTGTGGACGTCAGTTGCACTCTGGCAAAATTGTGCTGGGAAGTCCCAACAAAATCTAAGCCTGAATGACTGTGTTCACTCCCCTCTAGCCGTCATGAAGGCACTATCAACATTATGTTTACTAAAAGCTTTAAGAGGTACTACTGCCATTTATATATAACAAGTGGAGTCCTGACTATGTTTCTGAAAGCAAAGAAAACACTGCCTTCATCTCCCCACTGTGTGTTTGCTTGTAAATAGTTGGAAATGTAACATAATGCCAGGAAGGTGGAAGAAAATCATTTAGAAAGTAAGCACACTGTCCTTAGTTCTCGCTGCAGATTTGCGAAGTAGTGCTGTTAGATTTAGGACTATATCTGATTTACACAGGGAAAAATAAAAGCCTGTTGCTACTTGTTGAACTTATCTGATGTGAAGGACAAACTTTGGCTTTCTTCCAGTCAGCTGAACATGCCACCATCACCAGTGTCCTTTCTTGCCCCTCTAGATACAGCCTTTGTTCTTTACAGTGTGTTTTATCTGCAGCCCTCCATTCACCTTATAGAATTCTGTTTCATATCATGTGAACCACTGATGAACTGTTTTGTACTGATACAAATTCAGCTTTGTGGAAAAGGGGACTATTTGGCTCCTCCCTCTTTGCACCATGATGTGTATTTTGTCACTAATGAACATGTCAGATTTGCACAAACAAGAAAGGAAGAAATGTAATAGAAGTAGCCCCATCACATTAAACTGTAGCATTAACAGACAGAATGAAAGACACTGCAAATGAAATCATTTGGAAAGAGTCCTTTGTGGTTCTTTTGGGGCCTTTTTTCTTAGCTTCATCTTACTAGAAAAGATCTTGCTTTTTGAAAACAAAAATGATGTCTATTTCTGTGGTAAAACGGAAACTTGTATATATTAACTATAAAACTACTCAAATTTTATTGCAGAGCCTATAGGCAAAACTCCATGTGCTTTGTTAGATATAGGCATGTTACAAGACAAGGATAACTGACCTCCTCCCTGCAAAGGGAAAGAAAAGACTGAAACACCTCCAGCAGCTTCTCACTCCATGATTATTTTATTCTTTTTTTTTTTAATTTAGAGTAGGGAGGGAGGTGGAGAGAAAGAGGGAGAAGGGAAGGGAAGAATATCAAGATGGGAGTCTGGGGGCGGGGGGGAGCAAGAGGACAACAACCAGTCCCTCACACTTGAATTCATATAGAGAAGAATAATACTTGAGAACTGGAGGGCTGTATTTTTAGCAGTTTTTCCTTAGCAAGGCTTGCTTTTCCACCACCCATCATCAGAGAGCTCAGAACTTGCAAAGCTGCTGTTGCTACCGTATCTGTTAACATCAGCAACTGTGAACACGCTGGATTTCCCAAGACTTTGGGAGACATCTGGAGGCCCTGGGAAATGGCTAGTCTGTGTTAGAACTGCTGGTCTGTGTTAGAACTGCCTTTTTTCAGCAGCATGAACACATACAGAGAGACAAATAAGAGCCAGGTTCTCCTCAGAGGTAGTTTTTATACCATTTGAAGAGCACTATTCTTGTTCCTCATTTACATTCCCAGGAGGGGAAACCAACTCAATATCTCTCTTATTTGTAGGCACTTGTGATAGCAGATTGAGGTTTCCCATCTCAGTAAGAAATCAAATGATCCAGTAACTGACTCTGCATCTCAATTACTGAGAATACAGGAAAAATAGCACACTTGATCCACTTCCTTCTGGCTACCCTTACCACACCCTATGCAGGGAGGAAAGCTTCGTCACGCTGTTTGTATGCAGAGGTTATTTCATAAATAACACAACCTGAGGAGAATCTCTCATTAGGGCTTCAATGAGGGATTACGCATAGGTGTCAAGGGGCAAATAAGCCAGCCGCTTTCAGCATTAGCCTTGTTTAACGTTATGAAATGGCTTTCAAAACTCTGGATGCAAATAAAACTTTCCAATAGGCAGCCAGAAACAGTCATGCCAATAATGTCATGCCAGTGTGAATGAAGTCGGAGTGTTTCTCCTTTGTGGAGATCAGACATGCCAAACAATGCATTTCTGTGGAGTTGTCTTTCTTGGGAGGTTGAAAACACTTGGCTCGCAGCCTCGTGCCTCCCAGCTCACCTGAGGCATGCTGTAATCAGCCAGAACTGTGCTGCATGTCATGTCTTACTGCTTCCAGAAATATACAAATTTCCTTTTCCTTCTATTCCCTTTGTGAATTAGCCCCTTAAGGGTAAGGTTTTTAAGAGAGCATGCAAGAAGCCTGGGCACAGAGCCTCATAACACATAATGAGATTTGTGTGCCTGCCTACCTCCTCCAAAATTGAACTCTAGAACAACAGAAGTGACTTGGCCTGGCGCTCGCTTGCTCCTTTTGACTTCCCTTTTGTGACGGAAGATAAAGCCTTCCTCCTCCTTCTCTTACAGAAAGCCCGGAGGGTATGTTTGTATGATGTGCTGTCTGGTCTTGCAGTAAACAGAGACGTTTCTTGAGGTTTTCAGAGTCCTCAGCTCCTGTTCTGAAGAAAGATAAGGTTGTTCGACACTTCACAGGATAAACTTGCCTCAAGAGTTGAGGCAGGTGCAATGAGACTACATGTCTTGTGACAGAAGGCTTGAATGTAAAGTTTCTGCTTCAAAATGACATCAGAAAGCACTGTAAATCCAGGAGAGCTAAGTGCTTCTGACAAGTAGAAAATTCTCACCTGCGGAATAGGTGCCAAGAACTCATGCTCTTTCCAAGCCCTTATTTGTTACTACAGCACTGTGTAGGATTTAGTGAAGTTTCCCAGTGAAAACTTCCCTGTGCAGAACCATGTAAGCTTCTTGTACACAGCCCATCTGTAATGTTATTTTTTGCAAAACCTACAAGAAAGCCAGACATGCTATAAAACACCATGAAAGCCTCTGCACTGCTCCGGATTGTGGTTAAGTTTCTTGCAGTCTGCCAGGATCTGTGCTGAGCACCTGGGGAGCTGAAAACTGCTGATGTCCGGCGATAAGGGCTTTACTTGAAGCTGTCTCTGACTTACAACTCACGTTAAACCAGGACTGCCAAAACGCCCCTTGTAACCAGCATCAATTGCAGTGATGTCAAAAACATTCCTGCCCTATAACCTAAGTAAAGAATGCTAGTTTAAGGAGGAGTAAGGTACATTGGAAAATATAACTGAGATCAAAGTATTGTGTGCTTGAGCTGCTGAGAATCAGCAGGACATACCTGCTTATCAGCAGGCCTTACCAGTTTCTTGTTTTTTGCCTTGGGTCTGCTCTACATGTACTTTTGCACTAGTAAAACACAGCTAGTGCAGTAAGCATTTAACCCCTCAAACATTACCATTTCATCTGGTCTAATAAGGCCCAGCTTTTATTTATATCTCTGCTCATGAGAGGCAGAACAAAACAGCTGGAGAGGGGAAAAAAAAGAAAGAAAAATTAAAAAGAAAGGATTCCCAAGTACCTACCCAAGGAATCAATGCAACAGGCTGTATGTGAAAGGGTTAAAACACTACACAGGTACAGATCCTGTGGCAATTACAAATGTTATTGAAATAAAAACCAGAAACAGGAAGCCAAAAAACAGGTCCCTAAGGCAGGCATCTGTCTTAAATGATATCATTTGTCAAGTTTCCAGCATCTTGTGGTTGTGAACACAAAAAGAAGTTCTGTGTTATACTAAGGACATTACATACTCATTAGTTGGAATGTTCCTGAAGTACATAATACAGGATTTTCATTTAATAAGAAGCAGCTACTTGCCACTGCGTTGTACATAAATTCTGGGCATGCTGTTTGCCATTCAAGGATGTTCTACTTAATTTTTGACAGGTTTTTTATTCCCCTCCCCCTTTAGACTACACTGTAAAAACTGTGAGCAGAATGTGTTGCCACAGTATAAAACTCTTTTTGGAATATTTTCTGATTTCTGAAATCTGCATTCTTGTGATGACAAATATTGAAGGCTTTAATGCAGGTATTAAATAAAAAAAGAAGTTACCTATAGGAGTATCGTAGCAAGAAAGCAAACATATATATATATATGTATGCATACACACATACATGTATGTATCTCAGCACAGTAACTCTTCATCACCCCTCATTTTCGATGAACAAACCTAAATGCAATTAATCGGTATAGTTCTCCTATCTGAATACTATTAGTGCATTAGAGTTAACTAATATATAAGCTTCTCCCTCACTGCCCTGCCAATGACCCTAAGCTTCACATGGTAGGAAGGCCACTTGCTGTAGAATAGGAAAGTAATTTATCCACCATGATTATTCAGCCCAGGCCCCTCTGTAAAACAGCAACTGACAATTGTGCTGTATTATAGATGGTATATTTGTGGTGTGTACAATAGTGTGCAGAGCATCAAACTCACTTCCCTGAGCACGGCAAGCAGGGTTTGAAAAGTGGTCCTAGAAAGCAGGGACCACTTGCTGAGCGATGTCCCTCCGTTTTCAAATCTTTTTTTTCCCCCTCCAAATATCTCTCCCCCACACCTTTTTTTACACAGAAACCTATATTGTTTTGTCACTTTAAGCAGGATGTAGCTTTCCATTCATAAAAGTATGTCATTTTTTTTTTTTTTTAGAAAAGGTTACTTTGCTTTTATTTTACCTGGGATTTCCCTGCTTCTTTCCACATGTCAGGATTTAGCATATTCCCTCAAAACATAATAAATTTCGATTCTGTAGCTTAAGGGATCCATCAGTTAAAATGTTAGTCTTTCATCTTTATTACCCTCCCATTAAAATGAAAGAAACCGGGACACACTTCAGTTTAGAAGAAGCAATTTAGCTGGTAATGTCCTTACTACTCAAGTCTTTACAAAGAGAGAAAATGCATTATTGCTTATATTTCACACATCTATCTGCATAAGAAGCAACTAAAGCTTTCAGACACATATGATATTAAATTTAATAATAATCTTTGATTAGATTATTTTATTACAACATTTTTCCATTACCAGTCATTTCCCATACACATTTACATTCATAAAACCTGCAGGTTTCTCTTTGTTTGTGTATGTGTATATGTATCCATAAAGCAAGGAAAAGATTTCCTGGTTTGCTACAGCTGTTAGATCAGAAAAGCACAGATTAATAACTAGCCACCACATAGGACTAGGTTTTCTTGTACACTGCACCAGTAACCCTTTGCTATAATGAGGACACAAAGAGGCTCACATCAGGCTGCTCCTCTTCTTCATAACTCAAAAGCGTCACAGTGGCAATAGCCTCTAGTGCTATTTGTCTTTAGTGCAGTTGTGACACTTCGGCATGATCCATAATTTGGCAGCTATTTACCGTGACATTTCCCTTCAGTGCAGCCATAACATTCAGTGAAGCCATTATTTGGTTCCATTTACCATATAAATTGTATTGTCGTGCATGCATGCTAGCAGCTACATTAGGTACCTGAAAATGAGTAAATCTTGTAAAATAGATACTAACAGCTATTCAGCAGAGAAATTTCTTTACTCCTCAGACAGAAGTAGAATACACATAATATCTGAAAACACTGCCTCAAACTTTTCCTTGAGAGACTGTAATTATTCGTATTTACATGACACAGCAGTTATTCATATCCACTTATTAAATATATACATTGTATACACATACACATACACACACATGAATATGCACATGTAAAAATACATAGCAAACTATCGCTTGGTAGAAATCTAACTTAATTCAAAAGATATTAGGAGATTCCAGCATAGCAATTAAGTAGAAAGCACATCTGTAAAAAGTGCTGAGGGTTGCAGGCCAGGAGAGAGTGAGTATGAGCATGTCCATGTGCGCGTGCGTATGCACACATGTGACAGACTCAGGAAAAAAGCCAGCTCTTCATCTAGTTCTTTGTTGTTTTTCCATAGAAGCATATGTGTGTAGGAAAGGGAAATTTTGCTATTAGCCTCAGCAAACAATGCCAGATTCCTCTGTAGCAAATTCACTTAGAAAGGTAAAATTAGGATGTAGTGCTAGCATCCACATCTCAATGAGCTGCTATTATTAATAGTATTATTATTTAAATCCCTCTCTACGTATAGTATACTTAGTACTTCCAAGGCAAATGTATTATTATTTTTAATCATTTAAGTCCCCACTGTGCACACAGCTTTTAATACACCTTTTCTGCAAGCATATTAAGTGTATTGTTATTAATCCCTTGCTGTGACTTTAAAGTATTTCTTTTCCTTGTATGTTCAATGTCCTATCATCATTTAAACCTCTCAGTGTGTGCATGCCATATACATTTTCCTACCCATCTAATATTTAAACATTATTTAAATCCATCATAGCTTACTTATTCAAAGTCAGACCTGCTTCCATAACTGTAAGTTTGCAGAATATACCTTTAAATAAAGAGAAGTTAGCTTTTACACCCTGCAAAACAAAAATTATTATGAATCTCATCTGAAAAGCCTCATCGAACTGTTTCAGAAATACTTTCCACTCTCTCTCTGTTGATAGTCCTCTCTTTCAGCAATCTAAATGATAGAAATTGTACCTTTAAAACCAAAAATTACTTCTTCATTCTGGTTTCATTTGTGGAAGAGCAATCATATCCTGAGTTACCCCTACAGCTCAACACAGGCATTTGATGAAAAGGAGAAGCCCAGCAGCCACAGCTCAACTCAAACACCAGAAAAGCTAAAAGATTAGTACACTGGCCATACAAGTTCTGTATATAACAAATTAAAACTTTTTATTAATGCTCTAATTAGTACAAAAGTGCTAAAAAATAAGCCTGAAGACAAAATCAAACCAACCAAATGTCATATTTGAATATATATATATATATGTAAACCTTCCAATGGTTCCTCTTTCCTTATTTTGATGAGTGAAAGAGCCTGGGGAAGTTGCATTACTCAATGTTGTATATGAAGTAACATATTAAAAAGAAACTAGAATGCTGTATGTCCAAACAGAATCCTATTGCAAGAAGAAATTTTTAGGACAAAAGCATTTGGAATTCACTGCCTTAGAAACACCTAAATCTATTGGACTAACAATGATCAACACCTCTGAAATCAACCCACTTGGATGGGTTTTGGCATTTGACTGCAAGAAG